>WBMZ01013674.1:0-14220 GCA_013400975.1 Atrichornis clamosus
CCCCCCGGGCCTCGCCAGCGCCGCCGCCCGGCCACGGCCCCGCACGGAGCGGAGCGAGCCCGGCGCGGGGGAGCCCCGCACGGTGCAGGGGGAGCGCAGCGGACCCAGCCCTGCTCCCCCGAACGAGAGGTGCCCGCCGCCCGCTGCGGCACGTCCCGCAGCCCCGGGTGGGTGCGAGATGCGGCCACGCAGCTCTGCCGGCGGCTCCAGGGCACTTTCCCCTTCTTCTCGGCGCAAGAATCAACCCTCATTAACTATTTACTCTTAGCAATAATTTATGCCGTGTATGAATAAACAAAAAGAAGTTCTGAGATATAATACAGAAACCTGTACCACTCCTCGGCTTCCTGCACGTCCTTGCTCAACTCCCTTAACTGCACTTTCATGCCTCTAACGTGTAAAAGGGAGGTTAAGTATCTGGAGGTTCTCATGAGCCACATGAGAATCTACTCTGATGGCTGTTTCAAAACCTGCCTTCAAATATCTCTTCGCTCCAGTCCTTTAATTTGGCTTGATCCTTGGTAAGGAACGGACCACCACATGCTTCGGTTGTATGCAGTGACTCTTCCCTGTAGAACACCTGATTTAAATTTGAAGGACAATTTACTGGCCCCAGATGATCTTCCCACCCTACTGAGTAGGAGCAGCGTGAGATTTCCGGCTGATCCATCTTTGCTACAGCTCAAAATAAGTCGTTTCAGCTCTAAAGCCCCCGGGTCGTCCTCTCTACTGCTTCCCCTTATCAGGGTTTCATTCTGCACCATGCAAATTCCAGCCATCTTAAATGTTAAATAATAAGCTGTACATTTGGATAAAGTTAGGATGACACCATGAAAATCATGCCTACCTTAGAGGTGCAGTTGCATTCGCACACCTTTCCATTGGCAAGAGCAAACAGTCTGATTGGTTGCCTAATTACTTAATTAGCAAGATCTCTGGAAACAGCTGTTCCTGGCTGCAAGCAAGGTGATGCACTCCAGGAAGTCTCTGAGGTGGTCAGTTAGAAAGCACCTCAGTAATTTAGCTCCAGTGTACCAAAACAACTTTTTTTCCTTCAAATATAAGTTTATAGCTTCTTACCTTTGGCTAGGGTGCCCTGTTACTAGCCATGGGGCATGAGGAGAAGCACACACGTGGTGTACAAGCATATGTGGGTATACAGATACTCTGTATAACCATAGCAACGGAAAAAAGAGGCAATGGTACTTTAGCACGTGAAGACACACCCCTCTATTCCATCCTTATAACATCAGCGTTCTGCATAGCAGTTACTATCTCACTTATGAGATTTCTTTTTGTGAAACAGGTCTGTATATCCAGCTCCTGTTGGGTTAGATCTGTTTGTGCTTATCTAGTAGTAAACCCTGAATCTATTTATACACCAAATTGAATCTAATTCAAGTCAAGTTTTCCATTTACCGCTTGATGCAGAGTCTTTAGTGGATATACATTTTAAACTGGTCATAGATAGATTCTCAAACAGATCTGTTTAATCTAAATCTGGATTAAATGCTATTTTTAAAAAATTAGTGTGGGTACATGCAAAAATTTGCATGTATTGTCAGCTTTAAAGGACAGCTTCAAACACATCTTGAGCAATCTCATGGATAAAGAATGTGCCAGCCAATACTGACTTGTTCTTCAGTTCACTAGAAGCATCCAAAAGCCCGCAGGTACTGCAAGAAGTAACACAAGCAGCTTTGTAGAAAGTGCTTTGAAAAGAGCTGGTCCCATGGATGTGGCTCCTCCTGAAGTTCAGCTCAATGCCCAGATGACCACATTTGGACAGCATTAGTAATCTTATAAGCATTTTCAACTGTTCATATGGAGAATGCGTAAGGCAAATGGATGGAAAACTAAAAATCCCCTTCTTGCAGCCAACACAATTCTTACACTTCCCCTAATGGCAACAAATCACCTTCCTTTATCACCATAAAATCTGACCTTATGATATGATCTTGTTGGAAGTATAAATAGCTGAAAAGCCTGACATTCAGATGAGAACTAAAACTGTGTTCCTGAATATTCACAGCAATTTTAAAAAAATCTGATGGTACTTTTGCAAGAGCAAAACATTTGTCTTGGAAAGTGAGCTGGATTTCAGCTCTGGTACTGTTCCTATGAAATATTGTTCTTACACTCTCGGTTGGTCATTTAATTCTTCTTGATTTTGACCTAAATTATTGTGAAGTTGCTAACTGTGTGGTGTTAAACTGTTAGTCCTGCCAGCCACAAAGCTTGTGACATTTTGTAGTGTGATGGAGGATTTTTGAGTAGACCCAGTGTCTCTCTGAGCAGTTGTCAGGCTGTCTGTGTTCCACAGCTAAAAGACAACTAAAAGCTCTTCTACTTTTAAGTGTATCTAAATATGTGTGGACTCAGTTGCCAGCTGAATTGCAAATGCTGGGAAACAACAGTGCTTCCACCTGAGGGTGGGGGGGGAAAGAAAAGAAGAAGAAGAACAAACCCCCCCACTCGCAGCTCATGGGGTAGAAAGCCTCCTTGATTCACAAATAAGGCTCACATGCCTGGAAGCCAGGCTCCATCAGAATGCTTGGAATCCATACGAGCCAAGTTTGCTTTGCTGCCAGTAGAGGGCAAGAATTAACAGCAGCACTTACACCTCAGAACGATGAAAAGTAGGTGTAAAGGAAGGGGGTAATACTACATGCCATATCTCACTCACTGATAATTAGTTGTAAAGGTCTGTATAATCAGTCCAACAGGGTGAAAGTATCCATGTTAGGGTTCATAATTACATAAGTAATGAAGAAGTCCACCAGAGTGAAGCCTTACAAAGAGAAATCATTTGTATACTTCTGTACTCAGTCATGGAGCAATACCTACTATTCTTTTTTTTTTTTTTAATTTTTTAATTCCCAAACACATGGTTAGCTAATGTTTGAAGACTGAAAAGTCTAAACTAAACTTTACAACTGATTAATCTATTTGGTATAAGATGTGCCCTCCAACGTACAACTTGACCATAGGAATTTCAGCACTAAAAGAGTAATTTCAAACTAAGCACACCTGTGAGCACTGTGGTAGAAGATATGCCTATCCTCCAGTTGTTAAACAATATGTGTTGGTTTAAAACATGGCAATGGTGAATCCATACAACTAAGTCAAAAGGACATGGATTTTTATCTGTTCCCATGAGTTTAAAGATTTGATGCAGTAGATGCCTAATGGTGACAGCAAATGACTGTCTCTTACTCCCAAAATCAATGTTATATCACTGACTTACACTGGTTGACTTTGGTGATTTGACAGATTCCGTATGTCTCAGATTTTCCTCCTGAAAAGGGGATTACTGACACCCACCTATCTCTCAGAATTCTCACGATGCTTGCTGGTAACTTCAGACTTCCCTAAAATGAAGTCTGCCTCCATGTACAATGTGCAAGGAATGACTGCATTCTGTCATCACCAGGTCCTACCACCTCCTTTACCCACACACGCATTTCAGAGAAATGCGAGTTTAAAGACAGAACAAAGTACTTTTTGGGGGACAACTGATACCAGAACTGGTGAAGCAGCCCTGCCACATAGCTGTTGAGCAGCCTTCAGGTTCAGGCCCTCGCCTGAAATGGGTCATGCTCTTGGCTGGTATCTCTTGTGTTACCACGTTGGATGCCACGTTGTGACATCGTGCTTCAGCTACTGTATTTGGGGAAAGTTTCTCAAAAGCTCATGTCTGCCAACAGTGAAACAGGTTGGATCAGTACCACTTCCATAATAGGCTGGGAAGGGAAGAACCTGCTTCCCGAATCAGCATCGTGGCACATGGCCCTCTCCACACAGCAGAAATTTGCCTTCAAACACAAGGTACAATAACAACAGGAATGGTTCCTTACACTTTCCTTCTTCACCTGCTCCTCCTGTCAGCCTCCCATTTGCATCTCCAGCAGATATGAACCTCTCTTGTGTTTAACAGTTTAACAACCTTTGGGGTAATTGAATTGATAGGATAAGAAGGATTTAAGCAAATCCAGTTGGTCCTCTGTTAAGCAATCCGTTATTCCACAAGGTACAGAACACTCAATAGTTAAGAAACCAGCTATTTAAATGATACTTGTTTCTGCAGCTATGCAACATCCCCATTTCCCACGAGGGCTGTTTCCAGTTGCTGCTCAATGTTTCTAACAATCAAATGGATCAATTCTGCAGATACCTTAAGGCTGTGTGTTAAGTAAGAATGATGTTTGTGGTGTGTGCTGGATGGAGAAGGAGGTGGTGGAAAACCAGACATTTCATTCACCAGAAAAGTTGATATAATTTCTGTTTTAAACACTGGACATTTATTTAGAGTCTTTAGAGCCCATACATTATTGAATAATTTTAATTTATCACATCCAAATATATTAGGCAAATATATAATACAATAAATTGCATTTGTACACATAAATACAAAATTTGAGGTAGGGCCTCAAGAATAATGATTTCTGAAATTAACCACATACAGCAATATAATATGCACTACATGAGATATATATGATGCATTCTTTGTAACATAATATATCTTTTCCACATACAGCTCATGAAAAAATTGTGATGATCTGGTTAGGGTACAAATCTTTATCCATAGGCAGCAGTACCCCATAGAATGCCTGCAAATATATATATATATATATTTATATATGACATTACCCAAGTAATTAAGATTTAACCCATCAGCGATGGGTCCGTAATAAAGTGCCATAGGACACAGGGAGCAAATTCTCAGCTGGTGTAAATTGTCACAGCTCCAGACAAAGCTGTGACAATTTTTACCAGCCAAGCATCTACCTTACAAGGTAACACTACATAATATAAAGGACAGATAACAACATGTTTTAGTCAATTTTCCTAACAATGGAAGGTAGCTATAAGGCAAATGGTTTACCTGAAGCTGTACTTAAATGTTATGGGCAAATAAAAATATTGGAAGAATTAAGATCCAACCTGGTTCTCCCATTATGTTAAACCCATCAGGAAAACCTTCTCTGTTTGGTGATAGGCCGCCTGAGGGTGGTAAAGGCAGAAACCCCAATAGCTCTCCCCTCCCCACCTGAGTCACTGACCTGAGCCCCTCAGGAATATCAAGCTCTGACCATTTTACAGGTACCTTAGGTGCACACCATTCAACTACAAACCAAGAAATAGGTGTCTCTTACAACAGTGTTACTAGCAGAACAGAGAAGCTTTCTGGGCTGCCACTGGCCAAAAGCTCTGCTGCCCGCAACCCACAGTCCCTACAAACCCGTCCTTGATCGCAAGAAGAAGTGGAGCTGCAGAATAAGGAACCAATAGAAACCAGTGACTGCCACACATAAGCATTGCTTTAACACAGGCAACAAGAAATCATAATATCCCTACAACAATACATAACAAAAAGACCACAGGTATTTAAAATCAGTCAGGTGTTGGAATTTGATGGTAAGAGATAGTCACACAGCGTATCAGAAGCAATGTTGTTCAGTGCAGAGGCACATCTAATGTGGTCAGTGGAGCAGAAACTAATCAAAAGACTACTTTGACTCAATTGAAACATCATATAAAGACAATCCAAGTCTTTCTCAATTAAAGGTCATTTTGTTAAACCCTTCTTTTGGAAACAAAGTGCTGCCTTGTCTAGCTGAAACACAGGTTTTAAACATTGCATACTAAAAACACTAGGAAGACCCCAAAGAATTTGAAGATGGCAAGCATTTGCATTAGGTATAATCTTTAATGCATACAATAATGCATCTCAGCTCATCCAGAAAATCAATTTAATTTCAAAGAAAAAATATGCATCATAATTTCACCAAATTTAAACATTTTTACTCACAAGATGGATAAATCTGCAAGTACATACATCACATTTTTACGAATATGGCTTTTTCCCCTCTATTTTTCTTTTAAAGATCTTTAATGTTATGCTATTAGTTATTAAATTTATTTTTAGAAAATTATCAAAGTACATGCAAATTTCTCTTAGAATATGGTAAATGAAGTGCATTCCAAAACTTCAAGGTAACTTCTCATTTAAAGAAGACACTGCTGGTTAATTTAATCTCAACTTTCAGATTTGGACAGTAAAATACTTTAGAAAAAGTCTTATGTGACCAAACAACCCCCTGCTTTTCACATACAGTGAAAACTTCACATCTGTGATTTTTGTATGTATTTCTCCCCCTTTTCCAAAGGTTTTTGCAAGCCTGGTAAGGGGGTCAAAGCTGAAGACAAAGATCAGCTAGCAAAAAAATCACTATCATCTGTTTACTGAGTTTCAAATTCAAGCCTAATCCTGTGCTAATGATTTAGCAGGCACAGGAACAACATCTAAATTAAAAGCAAGCAGATTAATTACATAAATCATGGAAAGCAATTCACTTGCAACTTCATATGCATTCTGGTTTGGTAATCCAAGCCAAAAGATATCATACCACAAATGATATCTCTTCCATAATTCAGGCAGACAGGAACTGACATTCTTACACTGAAGAAACTTTATGGCAAATGTTTAATCCTGATTCCAGTGCATGTCTTGAGACAAGCCACTAAGTGAAAGGATTCAGTACTCTTAAACTATTTGACTGTGTTTACTCTTCTTAAAAGAGGACAAAACCTAGGGATATTTGTTGTTGTTTTTTGATGACAGTTTTTTTAAGACACACTGGCTTGGACTCCAAAAATCAAACCAAGATGCTAGGGAATATTGGTCAAAAGAGAGACCCAAAGTGATTTATCCCAACAGAAATACCTAATTCCCACTAGAGGTGCTGAACTAGGATCATAGAATCATTATGTTCCTTCTGCACCCATAGAAGGTCCCTCAGCCCCAGATAGATGTGGGAGCCAAATTTCCAACTCGTCTTTATGGACCTTCATGAGGTCAAACAGAGCATGGCTTCTCAAACCTGCCTCTGTCAGGAAAATAAAAGCCAGAAGAATAACAAGTCTTTTATTAAAACAGCAGGTGAAGCTGAAACAAGGGGGCACAGCTTTAAGGCAGAGAAGCTCACAGGAGGGTCCTGTCTTGCTGCTGTGTGAGACAGGAACCTACAAGAGCCCATGGAGAGGAGATTCAGGGGTCAGCATAAAATATTGTGGAATCTGCCCTCCCTACCCAGGGTGACAACCCCTGATAGTGCTTCACTGGTTCTGCATGAGGATTAAAGGTCTCCAGCAGTGCCTAGAACTGGCAACACTAATTGCCCCATGAAAGAGGAAGTTCAGCAAAATGATTAATATATTTAATATACATATATATATACACACACACAGAGAAAAGAAGTTAACAATTGGTGAAAGTGTTACTTTAAGGTTTAGTATTTTGTTTTCTTCAACGGGATGAAACAACACACCTACTGATCTACGGACACACACGAACTGAAGATTTACCTGAGACCCTGTAATATGAAGACAGACAGACAAAAGAACGGGATAGAAACAGTCCCCTGAAAGGAAAGAACATTTACGGGCTACTACAGTAGTGTCTGTGGGGAGGGAAAAAACTGGCTAAACTACTCTAAGATCATCATCTCTACACTGATTGATAAGATATTTATAGGGACATAAAACATCACTAGCACACACTACATGAACACTGATCACTGTTAAAAAATATCATATATGTATGTATAGGATATAACAAGATAATAAAGGTTAAGTTTTGCCAATTATTGAAGATATATTTTTCTCCCTCATTCTAGTGCACTTACAATAAGTCGGGCTAATTTTCTATTTAGGTAAATAAATGTACTCTTAAAAAGCTCTACTTTTTACTCTGCCCAATAGGTAACAAAACTATTTAAATCTAGTATTCATATCACGGCTTAGAACTGATTTCTAAAATGTGATGATTTAGAATGTCCTACTGTCATATAATGTTATGATGGCCATCTACTAAATTGCTCACTCCCCAAAACCCTTGCATTTTGCATATCTAATGTTGCATCTGTGTGTATGACTGCAGTGGTTCATTATTGTGGATTTTGGTTTTTTTGTTTAATGTTTTAATGAAAAAAAAAAACCCTATGCACATCTCAGAGAGAATACTGCTTTGAAGAATTTATGTGCTATATATATATAATATATAGACAAGTGGGGTCCTGCTATTTCCCACGTTGGTTGAAAGAGAAGAATATATCATCTAAAGGTTATAGGTTATATAAAGATGTTTACAGGTAAATGAACGGGGAGTCACAAAGTTGAACAGCACATCTAACTTCTAGCTACTGTTTTCAGGTGGTAACTAGACTACACTTACCACTGTAAGAATACAAAGTTAGGCACAAATTATATGATGGCTTCTTGAGGAGATACTGTAAACAAAAGCAGAGAAACAAGGAAAATTATGTTCAGAGTATTGAAGTGAGTAAAACCACAGTTGCACTTAGTGTGGAGCAAGTTTTCAGACACACTGTATAACTGAGGCATTTCTAATTGAAATGACAGATACCAAATTATCAAAAAAGCATATGACAGACTATAAACAGTGATGCCCATATACCACGTTCTGGAACCATTTCCAAACCACTTCTAGACTCAAGTGCCGTTTAGTTCCAGTCTCAGCTGATCAGTTTTAAAAATTTTGTTCTTATTTTTCTACTTAAAAGATCAAATGAATTATCATGTATTTGTTCTGCCCCCACATACTGCTTCCTGGTGTGCTGTTTGAAGGGTCTCCACTTGTTTAAATAACATAACAGTCCCTCTAAGTTAGTATAAATCATTTAAAATGTGTGCAGACATGCTGAGTCAAGAGTCAGAGTAGAGAAAGCACCCCCACTTGCTACAGAGCCTTATGCTGGATTTACATCAAGACTACAGGAGATCCCATTCTTTGCTCACTTCCATCCCATTTGAGGGCTGAAGCTCACTTGGAACACTCTGGTAGCAAGATCCTAGTCCCATCATAGCCACCTGTTACAAGGATTGTGGGAAATGGGTCAAACTGTGCACATCATTTTCTTTAAACATTTTTCAACTTGGTTTTGTTCATTCCTACATCACCTGACCAAAACTGGCTTTGTCACCCATCTCACACTTTGCTTTTGCCGTGTCACCAGGTACAGAACACGTCATGGGCATCACCTCCACCTGGAAGTGGTCTAGCTAGGTCTTCCCTATGGCATGCAACAGTAAGTCCTACCTTCCTAAGCAACCACTTTCAGGCACTGTGGAAAAGAAAAGAAGAAACCATGGAGAAATAAAATGGAAAAAAAATATCAGGAAAGGCTGACAATGCTACTGCCACCCTTTTGTAATGATTATTAGCATTGGGTCCCCAGTTCTATATCCTTCACTGGCAGTTTAAGTCCCAGGGAGGAGGTTCCCAGTGGATCAATCATATTCCTGTAACGTTCACCACGGTGCTTGGCCAAAAACGGGCCCCAGTCAGGCTGCGGAGAGCACACCAGCTTGAGTCGCTGCAATGGGGGGAGAGAAAAGAGAGTCTCATTTGATGCTATGGAGCAGAATTACAATGCAGAAGAAACGAGGATGGGCTCATTTAAGATTATTGATGACGGCCCTGCAATGCTCCACTGCTCAGCGTTTGTTTTGCACAAAGTTTTCAAGATTAATAGAGGATAAAGTGCCCGGGTTTTAATTATACATTCTCCCCTGCACCATATGAGGGGAGCTCAGAACCACTGTTACAGATTGTGAGGCTCTCTTACTGAAGGACATGTGCACAATTACTTAGCCCAATGGTCTAAGCAGTGAGTAAATGCATTAAAATAATTGGATTTCTATTTAGCATATTTCCCAAAAGTATACAAATGACCAAAAAGGAGTACATCACTATGAATGAACAAAGATTTTAATTTTGAGATGACAAAATGTTTCATTTCTATCTGCAAGAAAAAAGATAGAGGAGAATGTTAATCTGGCAAACAACAAAAATTTTCTGATCTTTCCACTGATTTCTTTATTGAATATATAATTTGATCTGTGCATTCACAGATAAAAAGGAAAGAAAGCGTATTTCTGATGACTTAAGAGGGAACAATTATATGTTTATTACCTAATAAAGTGAATCAGGCCTCTCTATCAGTTATTTTAATCTCTGCTTAATTACCAGTTTGCAACTCTTACCTCCCAAATCAACCATAATAATTTTATGCAGCAGACTCAATATTGAGGAGATACCAGACTACAGTTGAAATAGGTTCAGCAAAAGCCCTTTCAAAATAGATCCAGATCTTGGGTGTTTCTTTAGGTGCACAACTGGAGGGACAGTAAGGAAAGCACCCTATTTTTGTGGCAGCACATAAGCCAGTTTTACACGTTTTGAAGCAGAACAATTTGTCTCCATGAGAGCAGCTTATGAGACAATGAACAAGTAAATCTAAATCCACATTAGCTCATTTCCAGTAGGAGCAGTTGTCTCCTGACCCATGCACTCTACACAAGGGCTAAATGGCCCTTTAGACAAGTGGCCTCATTGCCTGCTGCCAACCAGGTGCTTGGATGCTCTCCCTAGGGTGTCCCACCACTGTGAAAATTCCTCTCCTGTGAAATTCCTTTGCTCTAAGGGAAGCAGTAAAGCATGATCTTTTCCCTTAGGCATGTGTAGTGTGACATATTGAGAGACCAAAAAGATTATACTATTTTAGTACATTTTCTCTCCTTTACATTTTGAAACAAGAAACAGCCCCGATGGGATTTGCAGGGAATCTGAACTGCAAAAGCGGCTACAAAAAGGGGAGTGAGTGTCTGTTCCTGCTCCCAAGGAGGGAGCAGCACAAGCAGCACGCAGTGATGAGAAGGCAGAACTGAGAAAGCCTCAAAAACCTAAAATAAGAGCATTGAACTTCTTCAGAAGACAGGGGCAAGGCAATGAAGGGATGAAATGCTGACATTGCTGCACCACGCCCTGCCAAGAACTGAGGAGCCAGCAGGATGGGAACAGGCAGGGAGCAGTGGGGGTGGCAGGCAGGGACAGGACAAAAGAATCGGGAGCAGAAGGTGACCACCACATTTCTGGAGCAGTGGGGGGAAGTGTCAGGAATCCAATTTGCAAATCAAACAAAAGCAGCTTAAAAATAAATTGCCACCTGGAATTATTTTGAGCCCAGGTGCCAGAGAGGTTCAGCTTACTCAAGGAAAATAAAGGGATGAAGAAGGGTAAAAGCAGAGGTTGCCAGCAAAGTTTTATAATGAGTAGCTTGAGGTGCAAGAAAAGCCTTCCTGCTCTACATCTTCTTCCTGGACTTCAGCAAGTGGCACAACCTCCTGAAGCACGTCCCGGGTGACACCAGTACCCAACCATCCCACACTTTGCAAACAGGAAGCTCCTGTGCTCAATCTCCAAGTGCTGCTTGCCGGGCTCCCTGGGCACAATACACACCAGCAGTTAATGCTTCCATAGGCTACACTGCTTTTGCAAAAAGGCCAACAAAGCTAGAACAACTTTCTTCCAGTGAAGCCATACCAGGACTCAGGAAATTTCTAATTCCTTCTAGGTCTCATAAAGCAAATCATCCCACAATTTAGGACCATGTTTTTTGAGAAACAAGGAATAGAAGGTATACATTTTAAATCAACTGAGCATCTCTTTTCAACACAATAACTAGTTTACTAGAAAGTAATCTTAACACTGTTAGACATTCAATATCACAAAAATCAATGTAAAATAAAAGAGACGGTCTCCTGCGACCATATTTTTAAACAGCAAAAAGACGGAAGAATTACCTCAATAAATTTGCCTGGTGCTAGATGCATTTTTATCACAAACATAACCGGGATCCAGATGACTGAGCAGGCCAGCATCAGCCACCCGAGCACCATGGACCAGCCTGGGTAGTGGTAAGCGCCGTAAGTCATCGGTTCCCACTGGTAAAAACTGAAGCAAAGAATAAACTGGAAACAACAAAGGAAAACAAACATGTTTGAATAAGCAAAACAAGCCTGCTACGCAACAAATGGCAGGTATGCACACAGAGTTGGTATATATGGAGTACAGATAAAAGCACATACACCTAAGGCAGGGTGCTGCCACAGGCTGTAATAAACAGGTCAGAGCCTGAATCTAATGAGTTTCAAGGAAATCTTGCGAAATCCCACAAAAACCACTGTATTTTTGCCAGAATAATTGAAATTAGAATCTTGTCCCTAGAGTAACATGCTTTATTACATGGTCTATTGGCAGTTTTACCTAATGTGATTATGCTAAGTTACTCCATTTCACTTACTCTATGAACAGCAATACATCTGCTTACATTTGTGCATAATTCAGTAACTTTTGGGAAATGCCTGTGCTTGCAATAATTGCACACAGAAGATTTATGGAAGTATAACTAGGTGAAAGCACATATAAAAATGATCAGTTTTAGTTCCAGAAATGTGGAGTCTAATGAAAGTCTAATATTAGGCTATCCAAATGTATCAAATATTAGCTTTACAGAGGCAATAATAGAAAAGAATGTATTGCTTGGTTTTGCTTTGTCTGTTTCCATTGCATAAAAATTGAATTATGACTGATCAGTGTCAATTTATTTCTCACTCTAAGTTCACTAAATATTGCATTTGGAGGGAATAACAACAGAACATGCAAGCTTAGAAAGTAAACACGGTCAGTTCAAATTTGTTTTCCTTAAGAAACAACATAATTTCCCATTCCCTGGTTGTGATTACTGGCATTAGCTACGAGCACAAGTCTGATTAGTACAGGATCTGAGCAATTTGCAGAAAAGCCTTACAACTCCCTTCAGAAGTGTAAAACAGGGTCTAAGGCAGCATCTTGAAAATAACCATTGGAAGAAAAAGAGAGGTTAAAAAATCCCATGTGTACAGGCCTTCATTTTTAACAAGGTCCCCAAAAGAAAAAAAAATTACATCACCATTGATGTCATCCTAATGCTATAGATTAAACTGGACTATGTCTTCAAAATTTTTAAAAGTGGTTTGCAAACTATAGCTATACATGCCACAATCAAACACCAGTTGCCACCAGGTAGTTGAGATAGATCTATGTGGTGTTCACACACAGCAATACTGTAGCTCAGTGAAGACAATTGGTAGAGAAAATCTGTGTGAGAAAAGTAGACTACCTTTATTTCATGTACTGGAGAAATCATTCTCACTGTAGAAAATTTAGTTTCCTCACAACTCAGGATTTTGTTGAGCTCACCAGAACTCCCTTACTCCCTTCACACATGTATTCCTTCTGCAAAAACCTTTCTCAGTTTTCAGAAAAAAATGTCCTCATTCCTGAACTAACAATACTGAAATGAAGTTACTAACTTTATCCAGAGCTTTTTTTCCTCTCCAGAAATAAAAAGATTTGCCAACGTTTACGCTGCACTAAAGAACAGCACACATAGAAACTTCCCAGTTCATAAACTGAAATACAACTTCTCTGGAAGAAGCGATTGCCAAGGACTAAAGATTCATTGCTTTGCTTCTTCACCTTCCAACTGCTCTTACATTACCTGTTTCAAAATGTGTGTCTTTTCAGAGATTACAGAAACTTTTCTTATTTTGTACCTAAGCAGCTATGAATACTTACCCAGAGAAGCTGTGGCTGCCCCATCCCTGGAAGTGTTCAAGGCCAGGTTGGACGGGGCCCTGAACAACCTGGTCTAGTGGAAGGTGTCCCTGCCCATGGCAGGGGGGTTGGAACGAGATGATCTTTAAGGTCCCTTCCAACACAAACCATTCTGTAATGGTATAACCTGAAAGAACTCTTTAGTACTGCTGTGAAATGCTGAGTTTTTAAAACTCCACACAAATACTGACATCTTGCTGCACCTGTGGTCCAGGCTTGAGGACTTCCAGGTGGAAGTTCGTGCTCTAAACAGAAAATGCTGGTGAAAGAAGGCTCTGCTGTTTTGTGCTGATTAATCAAGCTGAAAGCTTTTGAAATGGCTGAAATAATTATTTCATTTTTATGCCAAAAAAAAATTATATGCGATTGTAGATTGTATCTGCACTTAGATTAAAATGTAAAGGAAACACTGTGTTACAAATCTAAATAGTAAATGTAGATATAGGTATTAGATTTGAACTCCTGGACTTGAAAGCACAATAGCAGTGGTGAAATTGAGCATGTGATTAAACGGAGACCTAAACGTGAAGTCAATACTAAGTAAACTTGGAGGAAGGTGTGGGGGAGGAAATGAAAACGAAAGACACACAGGAAGAAGAGCCAAAACAACCCAAGCGCGCCGTGCTCTGCAGCTGCCGGGCTCCGTCCCTGGGGACGCGGCGCGCGCCGCTGGGAGCCGCCCCCGCCCCCGCCCCGCG
>WBMZ01013675.1:1039-35308 GCA_013400975.1 Atrichornis clamosus
GGGGCGGGGTGGGATTTAGTCGGGGGGGGGGGAATGGTGTGAGCAAAAAGTGCGCCCTGAATCCCAGCATCAGGGTGTTGGGGTGCAGGGCTGTACCCTGACTGCAGATCCCGGGAGGGGGGGACAGGCACATGCCCTGAATTTGGGATTTGGGGGGTGCAGGGAGATGCCCTCCTGCCAGGTGGGGTTTCCCCCTTTGCAACCCAGCGCCGTGGGGGTGGGTGTGCGTCCCTCACTCGAGGGACGGTTTCGCATCTTTTTTTAATTGATTCCCCTCCTGTAACGGGGACCAGAAAGTGGCAGCAGCAGGGGCTGCTCTGGCCTGGAGTGATGCCAACCATTACGTCACCAGCCAGAGCCTCTTCTGCTATTGTTGCTGCGCTCCCTCCTTCTCTCCATCGCTCCGCTGCGAACTGGGCTTGTTGTTCCGCAGCTTGTCAGACAAAAAAAAAAACCCCGAGATCCCTCACACAACAGCCTGGGGCAGGACAGGGGGGCCCCTTCCCAGCACCAGGATCGCTGCTGGGACGGTGCGGAGCCGCTTGTTGTTGTCACCGAGCTGTATCCCTGCTTTTCTGGGTTTCTCATCACTCGTGTCGTGATTTTTATCCCCCTTTTCCCTAGTCCTTCCACTTGTCTTTATCTCTTAAAGGCTCTCCCCTCCCCTTCCTCCTCCTGAATATTTTGTTTCTGCTCCAGTTTCTCGTGAGCAGCCCTTTGCTCGCCCGCCTCCCGCTTCGCTGCCTATTTATGAACCAAGTCACCACTTCTCCTTCCAGCTTTGTTGTTGTTGTTGGGATTCTTTGCTCTGCAGCTCTCAGCTGTTCCCCAGCCTCACAAAGGAATCGCTAACACGCAGCGAAATCGCTCCGTCGCTCCGATGTGTCACCCACGGGAGTTATGATTTCATTTTCCCCAGGACATCAACGTTCACATGATACTGGGAGCAGTGGGGTGGTGCAGCTGTTTGGGTTCTTTCCCCGACTCCTCGCTCCCAGTAAACACCTGGAAGCTTGGGGGTGAGCTGCCTGTTGCAAAAGCTGTTGGAGGTGTTGTTGATGGAGTGGCGGTGGAATAACAAATGGTGCAGAGTGTGCACAAATCCATCTTGTCTGTGAAAGGGAGCCTGACCTCCCAATTGCTCCAGCTAGGAGGGGTTTGTGTCCCTTGAAAGGCAGGGATTCTGTGTTCTGCTCCACAGAGTGGTTGGATTTCTGTTTTCCTCTAGGTCACTGGATTTGACAGCAGATTTGCCTCTCTGCAGGCTTGTTTAAAGGTTCCCTTAGTGTAAATCCAAATAGATTCCCAGGCTTCTCCTCCTCCCACGGTATCTGTTTTAGAGTGAACCCTGCATATATCCCACTTCTTTCTCCTTGAAGACCTAGAGCCAAGGGAAATCCTGTCTGAGGAAATAAGAGCTCAGAATCTGGAGTGGGGAAGGATAAAGTGACTTCTGAAAATGGGTCTGCCTGCTCAGCTCCAGGGAGGGCCTGGCACTTCCCTGGCACAACCAGGAGGGGTGTCCATCACTCCGTGGGGTTTTTGGGTGATCACAACGGTGAAGCTCCAGAGGTTTAGAGAAAGAGGGAAGCTGGCTGGATGTAAAACCTTCGGTGCTTTTCTGGCTCCCGTGATCCAGAGGTGACTGGTGTGTTTACTGGTGTGACTCCCAGCAGAATGTGCCCATCCGTTTTCAGTTTTTAAGGGCCACTTGGTAGCAGCCTGCAGAAGGACACTGGGCTGCTTCTCCCTGGGGGTGGCATCCTGATCCGAGATGTCCTCGGATAAAAGCATGGGCTGCTGCTGTGCTGAGGGCCTGGCTCATTGTCCCTGGACACAGTGCCTCCTTTGTGGAGATGCTGGAGCAATGGCATCTGGGGGAGAAAATGGCCCGTGCTGTTATTTGAGCCGATCTTGCCTGATTTGCAGAGCTCCTCAGGCTGTGTGGAAGCTGAGGATGGAATGGTGATGGGAGAGAAGCTCCAGGAAACAGACACCCGTGGAGAACTGGCATTATTTGGCACCCCAGGCTGTTTTGGAGATGAAATTCAAACTTGCTAATCTGCCTGGTGTTCCCCCTTTCTGTGGGGAGAGGTTGTCCTCTTCCTAGCCCATCGTGGCTCCTGAGATTCCTGAGGGGTTGCAGAGACCTGGCAGAATGAACGTGGGATGTGTATTTCTTTTTCATAGAATTCCAGAACTGTTTGGGTTGGAAAGGACCTTGAAAGCTCATCTAATTCCATTCCCTGCCATGGGCAGAGACACCCTCCACTATCCCAGGTTGCTCCAAGTCCCGTCCAACCTGGCCTGGAACATTTCCAGGGATGGGGCAGCCACAGCTGGGCAACCTGTGCAACCTGTGCCAGGGCCTCACCACCCTCACAGCCAAGAATTCCTTCCCGATATCCCATCTATCCCTGCCCTCTGTCAGTGGGAAGTCATTCCCCCTCATCCTGTCATTTCCATGCTCTTGTCCAAAGTCCCTCTCCAGCTTTCGTGTAGGCTTCTTTCAGGTGCTGTTTCCACCTGGAATATCAAAAGGTGTAATGCCTTTAGCTCAGGAGCATCTCTTCCTTTCTGCTTCAGCTTGTACCAGAATGAGTCCTTTCCTGGAATTCTGGAGTTCACAGTCCATCAGGTCAGAATTCCTCAGATCCACTCCCAGTCTTGTTTTGATGGCTCAGATATCCAACCTAGGATGCTTCTTTGCCTTGCCTCTGGAATAGCTCCTGTGCTACCAGCTGGAATTCTGCTTGGATAATGCCACCTTTTCCAAGAGTCTGCCACTTCCTTCCTGCCTGTCCCCAGGACTTTGTCAGGAGCGTGGTGCATGGAAATAGAAATACATGGAGGGAGCTGGGAAGGGGGCTCAGCCTGGAGCAAGGGAGGCTCAGGGGGGCCCTTCTGGCTCTGCACAAGTCCCCGACAGGAGGGGGCAACCAGGGGTGGTCGGGCTCTGCTCCCAGGGAACAGGGACAGGAGGAGAGGGAACGGCCTCAGGCTGTGCCAGGTGAGGGTCAGGTTGGATATTAGGGAAAATTTCTTCATGGAAAGGGTGGTCAGGCCTTGGCAGGGGCTGCCCAGGGAGGTTTGGAGTCCCCATCCCTGGAGGTGTCCAAGGAATTCCTGGACGTGGCACTCAGAGCTCTGGGCTGGGGACAAGGTGGGGATGGGGCACAGCTTGGACTCAATGTTTCTGGAGATCTTTTTCAATCTAAATGATTCTATTAAATGTAGCCACAGCAACCTTCATCTTGGCCCTTTCCAAGACTTTCTTGAGCACGTGGCACCCTGGCTCTCCTGGAAATCAGCAGCTGGCACAGCAATGAGTAAGGAATGGCGTGGTGGGACTGATGGCATGGCCAGAAACCTGTCTGGGTTTCTCCCAGTGCTCCCTCTGATTAGATGACATCAGCCCCTTTCATCCCTTCCTGCTCTAATTGCACTGCAGCAGACGGGCATGGAAAGAGCATCCAGCCTGGGAGATGCTTGCCTTTACTGTCCTGTATGGAAAACTGGAAAAGTCTCCATCCTTCATTGCACTCTTTCACCTTCCATGTCTGGCAGACCTGGCAGTGCCCTCTCCCTCGGAGGGACAGCTGGTAAGGGGTCACTTGAGCTCCAAACTGCTCCATGCCATAGCTGATGATTCCCATGTTTCCCAGATGAACAGGTGGCCCTGCTGGAACCAGCTATTCTAGGAAAGGAGGGAATGTGCAAGTTGCACCCTGTGTTCATGATGGCATAGAATGATCTCAGTATTAATGAGGATGGTGAGAGATCCTCCTCATGGACAGTTCCAGCTTTTCCTCTGCGGATTGGGGGGGGGGTTGCACACTTGTTATGAGGTGTGATCCCAAAATAGCCTGTGCTGTGCTCCAGTTACCTTGCTGTGCTGTGGTGAGAGAAGGGACCTGCCTGGGGATGCTCTTGGTGAGCTGTGCTGGGGCAGGTCGTGGTTATGTCTTGTATCTGCAGAGCCCAAACTTTTGCTGTGTTTATGAAACAAAAGAGAATTTGATTCCAGTGGACAGTAAGTTCCTGGCTCTCCTGGATCTTTCAGATCTGTTGAGAAAGGCTGTACCAAAACCAAGCTGGAGTGCCTCAGTGTTAGGGTTAAGACCCTGCCTTGTGCAGGCACTGAAAGTGGTCCTTGGATTCACCAGTGGGATCTGGAATCTGTCATTTCTCTTCTCTTAGCAGCTGTGACACCTCCAGTGCACCTTGTAAAGGGTGTGTGTGTGTCTTAAACACACCCTTAGCAAGTTCACTTTCTGGTCTGTGATGTGAGCAAGAAAATCACTTTTATGGGATAAATCTGCTCACGACAAACCCAAAAGCCTCTGGCTTTGAGGCCTGTAGCTCTTCTCAGCCTCACCTTCCTCCCAAGTCTGGCTGATGTGAAGTGCTCAAAGGATCTGTGCCTCTGGAAAGGCACCTGTGCATTCCAAACTGCCATAAAAGACTTGCTTAGGAGAAAACATTCCCAGTCCTGCTGCTCTGGGCCAGCTGAGACCCCTGTTCCCTATTTCCACGGGTGACTCCTGGAGCTGGGCTCAGCTCAGATCCAAAGGAACTGTTCAGTCTGCAGGGATTGCTGCTCACAGCTTGGCCTCGTGCACCTGCTGCAGGGCAGGGGTCTGTGCTTCCTCTCTTTATGAAGAACAGGGTTGCTCCTGAGCTCTCTGTGCTGGGTTTGGCACAGCAGCACCCTCTGCATCAGCTGTCCTTGGGCTGGGGAGGCAGCAGAGCCCCGTGCAGGAGGCCCAGAGCTTGTCTCAAGGATAAGAACCCAGAGACACCCTGTGAGCAGGCTGCTGTCACCTCCTGACCCAGTCCCTGGCAAGGAGAAGCCACCCTCAGATAACTTATCAGTCTTAATAGCTAAACCCACCAAAGCACTGGTGTGTGTTCCCTTCCTGAAGCTATGGGAATGACTGTCCAGGGCCTGATGAAAGAGTGAGGCTGGAGCTGTGGTCTCCCTCTGCTTTCCGTGGCAGCAGGCCAAGCATGAGGCTCAAATTGCTGTTGCACTCTTAACCCTGACTCAGCTTTGTGTGCCTTAATCCGGGGGGCTGCAGGGGAGGGTTTTGGGAGAGTGTCCTGCCCAAACCAGCGTCTTCCTGACAGCCAGGAGCACTCCCCTGCTCAGCTGAAGGGCTGATTCAATGATTCTGTGACATTCCCAAAGTGTCTGAACATCACCTACAGGCAATGTAAGGATATTCCTGTTTGGAAGTCACCACGTGACCCTTCCAACAGTCTCCTGTAACTCAGATGAGTTTCAGGGCTCAAGGTGGATTGTGCCACACTTCTGTACTTCTCTGGGCTGGTGTGGGCCAGGACAATGGGATAGAGAACATTCCTGAGGCTGGATACTTCCCTCTGCTGAAGAACTGTGTCTCATTCCCCACTGAGTGCTGCCTGAGGTCGTCCTCCCTCAGGCTCGGGAAGAGGAGCCAGGCATTGGAACTGGATCTTGGATGAGGATCACTGAAGCTGTCCAATGCCCTTTGAAATGCTTGGAACTACTGCAGCAACACTCAGATCCTGAAATGTCTCTGGAAATCCTGTTGGCAGGAGCCTGACTCCTGAAGTCCGAGTGTCACCACCTCAGTGCTGACTGGAAAGCCGGGAGCCAAGGAATCCCGTGAGGAAAAAAGCTGACTAAAGATGCCTTGTAGGAGATGAGTGATCCTTCACTGCAGCCAGTCTGGAAGCTGACAGGGAAGGCTCCTTGTGGGAGAAGGGAAACTGAACCTCCACACCTGTGCAGTGATCCCGCAGGTGCTGGTTCTGTCTGGATGTCTCTGCCTCTTCCCAAATTCCTTCAAAGTCTCTACTCAGGACGTGAGTTCTGCCTGTGGCTGAATGTGACCCCAGCTCTGGAATCCTTGCTGGTGGGGTCTGTTTCCACAGGACACAACCCAGTCCCTGCCATGGCTGTTTTCCTGCTGTTTTGCTCACCAGTGTGAGCGCTGCTTCCCTGTCCCTTTGCAGCAGAAACTCCCACCTGAGCTGTGACTTGGGACAGTCTGCACCTTCCTAAACTGTCCCTACTTCTCTAACATGGAAATCCAGCATGGTTGAGGTCCTAAAATAGGCAGCCCAAAACACTGGGAAAAGGAGATGTGTTTTTGAAGGACTTTAGTGACTTTTAAGTGCTAAAGTCCCTGCTTTTCTTGAAGTCCTTGTCACATATAGTGTGTTAAATATGTTCATGGTTGTTGGGCACCTCTATTTGGGCTGGGCTTTTACATGGAAAAAAGTACCAGGCTTTTGGGTCCAGTGCAAGACTTGGTGCTGATAAATAATCCAGAATCCTTGGAGGTGTCTCCAGCTGGATTCTGGCTCCCCTGTTCATCTCTTGACTAGGTTTAAATGAAACTGCAGGTCATGTAAAGTAACCCTGTGCAAATCTTTCCTCCAGGTCATATTCAAGGTGAAATGTGCAGCTGAATTCAACAAGTACAAGTAAGTGCTGCTGTTCTGACCTTCCCTTCAAAGCTGCTCCCAGGGGAACTCGCTGCAGCGCTGGGAATGGGAGGGTCAGGCCCCAAAGGCTGAGCAGAGCTCTCATTCTGTGCCTGTGCTCTGACAAAGGAGCAGAGTTGTGCCTTGGAGCAGGACTGGGAGCTTCAGGGCTGCCAGGGAAGCTCAGGCATCCCAGTCCCACTGCTGCCAACAAACTGGATGAACTCTTAGGGTCATTCTGAGCTGTCCCAGCCCAGAAAAATCTGCAGAACGAGGCTTGAGCAATAGGTGAGACCCAGGTTTGTGCAGCCCAGGTGCTTCCTAGGGAAGTCCACACTGGAAAATGCAAGCTCCAGTGGCTTTCAGTAAAGGAGTTGCAGTGGTTGTGATGACTCATGGCTTATTGACTGGAGTTAATGCAGAGCTGGAGCAACACTTAAAATCTGCAAGATAAGAACCTGACTGTCAGAAGATGAGTCTTGTAACTCATGACTGCTTACGCTGCTCATGTGTTGTGAGAGCAGCTCCAACAAATCCTCTGCAGCCTTGGGCTGCCAATACAACCCCAGAAACTTCCTGGAATGCCAGCATTTCCTGGTTTTCCCAGCAAGGAGAGCACTGGGAGGGTCTGGTGAGGCACGCGGGAGGTGCAGAACCAGCCTGGACTTCTCGCTCCCCACTTTTCCCTTCCCCATCTCTGCAGGGTCCTGCTGTACCTGGGCTCCCTCTTGACCAGCCTGCTGTTCCTGGTGGTGAATCTGACCTGTGCCATGCTGATCCACGGCCAGGCCCCCGAGCAGCAGCTGAGGTGGACGGTGCTGGCCCGCGCCCTGCTCAACGACAGCCTCTTCATCCTCTGTGCCATCTCCCTGGCCTGCTGCATGTGCAAACTGGGAAAGATGTCTTCAGCCAACGTCTACCTCGAGTCCAAGGTGGGTGAGTGCCTCGGGAACTCCCTCTGGGGCTGCCCAGCTGCGTCTGGGTGTGCCTACCCAGAGCAGTGCTGGCCTGGTGGCACCTGAGCCGCTCTTGCTCCGATGTCCCTTCCCGTGGGGAGGTGGCGGCTCTTGGGTTCCTCCCTCCACAGAGCACGTGCTCCTGCTGTGGGACTGTTGTGCCCTGCGTGCTCTAGAGGAATACCTTTTCTGCAGCTTTTGGCATCACAGATTTATGGGCTGCTTCTGCTTTGCAGGGTTAGAAAAGCTCAGGTTTGCCTGGAAGAGAGGGTTCTCTAAGAGTGGCAGGTGCAGTTTTTGGCAGTGTGGTGTTACCTGTGGCAGGTGTGTCGTGATTCCTTGCAAAAGGGGATCCCCCAGCAGTCCAGCTTTAGCTGGACTCTGCTTGGACAGAAGATCTCCTGGATGGGATGAACATCTGGGAATGGGAAGAAAAGTTGCTGTAGGTGCTGCCCCGAGGCAGGACAGGTGAGGGTCTGACACACACGGCTCTTTTCCAGCAGGGAGAAGAGTGGATAAGCCACCAGCAGTGTGGCAGGAGAATGCAGTTGGTGTGCACTTGGGAAGCAATATCAGTCCTGTCAAAGGCAGGGATTCCAGGATGAGGACCCGGCCTGTTGGGAAGGGCAGACAGCAGGCTCCTGAGGGGAACATCTGCAGGAAAAACCAGAGCACCTCAGCACAGCCAGTCGAAACTGAGGCTTTCTGTAGGAGATTCCTGGCTCCTTAAGCAGCAGAGGGCATTGGTGGTTTCCCAGAATCCAGAGTGTGTGGGTCATGGGTGGCTGGGACTGGTGTCCAGAGGCTGCAAGTTGCAGCCAGAAGATCTGCAGTGAGGCAGGAGCAGCCAGGAGCAGAGAAGCTGCTCACACCCCCGCTGGCCTGGGCCTGGTGTCCAGCTCTGACTGGCTCTGGACACTCATTAACTGGCCCAGCTCACCCAGCACGGGAACTTCCCCTCCTTCCACGCCCGAGGCTGCCCGTGGGCTGTGTACAACACCTCCAGGGCAGCCTGCTCTCCACTTGGCTACTCACCCTGGCTGGCTGCTAAAGGTCTCTGCCTCCCCTGCCTGCCTCGGGGCCATCCCCTCATTTTGGGTGTGGAATTGCTGCAGGAACAGGGTGGGGATGAGCAGAAGTGACAGCAATGCCCCAGAAGGTTGTCCTGCCCCCTGAACTGAAAGCCACGCAGCGAGGCTGGAAGCTGCTGCCTCCACCAGTGAAGGTGGGGACGTTGGAGCTGTGGGAAGGAGGCTGGGCTGCAGGCAGCTCCTGTCCTGTGGTCCCTGTGAGCTGGAGATTTGCTTCAGCAGCCCTCGTGCCTTGTGCTGGCCTGAGCACCAGGGGCTCAGCTGCCAGTGATGGCAGCAGGACGTGTCCCCGGGCTGTGGTGCTGTCGCTTGTCTGTTGGCACAACTCTCCTGCTGACTCTTTCAGGACACTGTCTTGAGCTCTAAAATTAGGAAAACAGAGCTGGTATAGCTGGGACATTCCACTGGGATGGGGAGCAGGCCAGTGAGATGAGCCTCCCCAGCAGACTCTCTGCTTAAACACAAAGGCAGGTCAGGTGCCGAGGTGTGTTTGCCCCCTCACTGATTTGGTGCTTCCCAGCAGCCATGAAAGGATGGATTTAGCAAAACCTGGTTTGTCCTAGAATCCCAGAATAGTTTGGGTTGGAAGGGATCTTAGCCCATCCAGTTTCACCCTCCTGCCATGGGCAGGGACACCGTCCACTATCCCAGGTTGCTCCAAGCCCTGTCCAACCTGGCCTGGGACACTTCCCGGGATGGGGCAGCCACAGCTTCTCTGGGCACCCTGTGCCAGGGCCTCCCCACCCTCACAGTCAGGAATTCCTTCCCAATATCCCATCTATCCCTGCCCTCTGGCAGTGGGATGCCATTCCACCTTGTCCTGTCCCTCCAGGCCCTCGTGGTCTCTCTCCATCTTTCCTGTGGGCTCCCTCAGGTACTGGAGTTCAGGCTCTGGGTCTTTCTGCCCACCCCGAATCTTGGGGCTTCTTTCCCAGACAAACACTGTGTGCGGGGTTGGGGTGCTGAGCTGCTGCAGGTGAAAGGGCTGGGTGGACATCCCTGCAGAGCCTGCTGGGGTGTAAAGCAGCAAGCTCCTTTTCCTGGTGGTTGGCTGTTGGCCTTGTGGATATTCCCAGAGGAAGGCAGAGGGTGGAATAGCATCTCCCTGGACCCCCAGTTGAAAGCTGACAAGATCCTGCCAGTGACACTCCAGTGCCTCAGATATTCCCTGCTCCCAGGTGACTCTGGCTGTGTGGCTCCTGCAATGAACTCATCACATGAGAGAGCTCTTACCCAGCTCTGAATATTTTAGCAACAACATACAAATGTTCTGGGTCATTCTCCCCTGCACAGCTGCTCATGCATTTAAGGGAAGGGGAAGAACGTCGCTGCTCTGTATTAAAACTCCTTTATTTATTTCTCCCTGTCCTAGGGAACATCTGTGTGCCAGGCTATTCTGGTGGGATCTGTAGTGGCTCTTCTGTATTCCTCAAGGGCTTGCTATAACCTGGTAGCTGTGGCCATATCTCCAGACAGTGTTCCTGGTCCTTTTAACTATGGCTGGGACAACCTTTCAGACAAGGTAGGTGTTTGTGATCCCGGGCCAGAGCCAGTAAAGTGGAATGCAGTCCCTCCTCGTCCTGGGAGAGTGAAAAGGGGGCTCTGGGTAGCGGAACTCCCAGATGAGCTGCCCTTCTGCCTTCAGAAGCCCTGCTTGATCTCTCCACCCACCAAACCAGTCTTCCTCTCTGCATCCTCTCCTTCAGGAAGGATTCCCCGTTGTGCCCTTCCCTTTTCGCCTGCCAACTCTTCCTTTGAGGGAGAGGAGGGACAAGTCAACTAGAGCAGAAAAGCAATGCTTAATCAGGCGTGGCTGTGTGTGAGGGAGAGTCACTGGTGTGGGGAGCGAGCTCCCAGTGCCCTGGTGGCACACACTGAGCAGAACCAGCTCAAAACCAGTGGCAGCAGCGGGGTGAAGGTCACTGTGCTGGTCTGGGGACCCCTGCCTTCGGAAGGGGTTCTCTGCATTGCCACTTCCAGCTTTTGGGAGCTCTGGGGATGACGCAGACCCCCCTGACCTGTGCCCACAGGTGCGCGTGGAAGTGAGCAGCGAGGAGTACGTGGTGTTTGGAGTGGTCCTGTTCCTCTGGGAGCTGGTGCCAACGACCTTCGTGGTGCTGTTCTTCCGCGCTCAGAGACTGAGTCAGAACCTGGTAGGCCTGAGCGGGCACCCCCGTGCAGGCAGGAGCCCCTGGGGTGACTGTTGGGAATCCTTGGCTTCTGGCCTAACTCTTTTCTCCTTGACAGACTCCAGCAGGGATGGTCAACAGCCACAGTTACAGCTCCAGGGCCTACTTCTTCGACAATCCGAGGCGCTACGACAGCGACGATGACTTGTCACGGCTCGGGGCCAGGGAAGGAGGGTAAGTAAGGGGTGTGCTGCTCTTCCGCTGCCCTCTGGGAAAGCAACAGAGCTCCTGGCTTCTGCTCCTAGGAAGAATTTCAGTGGAAGAGGCAGCTTGGGTGTGGTGGATGGGGCAGGGAGCCTCTGACTGAGGTGTTCCCTTCTGCAGCTCACAAGGAGCTGTTTTTATCTGGCAGAAGTGAGCAGCTCAGAGAGGTGGATGTGGGTGGTGCTCACAGGTAGTGATTGCACGTGGGAGATCTCATCCCAGGAGGGCTTGGATCCTCCCTCAGCTGTGGGGCGGAGGGCTCTGAAATGATTTCCAGGGGGGTTTCCTCGCTGGGAAGTGACAGCCGGTCCTGGGAGGTTCCTGGGACAAAGCTGTTCAGGAACCCTTGATGTGGGGGAGAATGGTCAGGTATCCCCAGCAAAACTGTGCAGGGCAAGCTGGCAGCCCTGTCATGGAATCATGGAGCAGTTTGGGTTGGAAGGGACCTTACAGACCATCCAGTTCCACCCCTGCCGTGGGCTGGGACACTCCCACTGGACCAGGTTGCTCCAAGCCCCATCCAACCTGGCTTGGAACACTTCACTTCCAAGTCCTTCACTGGCTGCCCAGGGGTGTAGTGATCAGTTCAGAGGTTCTGGCTCTTCCTGACCAATGTTTGGGGCCTGGTGCTCTTCTCCGTGGACCCGTTCCATCAAAGCCAAGTTCCTTGGAGATCGGGAGCCTTCAAACTTTCATACCCTGACCAGTGCTGGGAGCACAAGTCTGGATGAGCCAGATTACTCATCCTTAAGAGTAAATACCTATTTTTTCTGCCTCTCCTGCAGCTTGGCCACCCCTCAGTGCTCGGGCTGCTACGGATCCCTGGCTGGGAACGACAGCGGCAGCGCTGCGGACAGCGCGCCCTTGCTCTGCGCCGCCGGCGGCTCGGAGAGCAACCACCACAGCTCCCACCCTGCCCCACAGAGCTGAGGAGGCTCCCTCTCTTCCCAGAGTGGCATTCGTGTATAGGATTGTAACCTGGTTTTCTCTTTTCCTCCTCCTCCCCCCCTGAAGCATCTAACTCATGACACAAACATTCCACTACCTGCCGCAGCGGCGCGCGGGACTGAGCCCAGGGCTGCAGGCAGTAAGTCAGAGAACTGTGACTTTAAGGTACCATGTAGCAAAGTGAAGCTGAACTCTCTGGAAGCTTTTTTTTTTTTTTTTTTTTTTTTCCTTGGTCTGGTCTTCAAGATGTTGGCAGCTAAATGCACCAGAGCTTCCTCACTAGAAAAGAAACATCAAATGCATATTTGCACTTTTATCTGCACACTTGGAAGGAACGAATCTTGCTCGGGCTGTGCTTGGCCTGAGACTGTTCTAGTTACTCTTTTAATTGCACATCCACAGCTGGGAGAGGCACTGTCTTCCTGCAAAGACGTGTTCCGTGAAGGACTCTGCATCCTGACTCACTGGGAGCGGGGAGCTGTGTCCGGGCAGGGCCTCCGGCGCTGGATGCTCGAGTTTACTGTGCCATATTCCCGCCTGGCAGGGCTGGGTGAGGCCTCGGGGCGGGGGGAAGTCTTGCTCCGACTGCTGGTCCCGCCTGGCCGCGGGCCTGTCCTCCCTGGGCCTGTGGCTCAGAGCTGAGCTAGGTCGGTGTTCTGCTGGCCTTGTGACCAACCCGCTGGCTGGTGGCAGAGGGAGAGGGCCGGCTGTTCCCTGCAGGGAGAGCCTGGAGCTGGCTCAGCAGGAGTGTGTGTGCAGGAATGTGTGTGAGCCCAGGGCTGCTGCACCCGGGGGTGCTCAGAGAAGCCCTGCTCCCCCTCCCCGCTGCCCGCAGTGGGGCTCCCCTCGTCCCCCTCAGTATTAAATTGCATTTAGCAGATAACCAAGAGTTTAAACCTGAAGTGAATGTGAACTGCTGGGTCCCCACGGAGGTGCAGGAGGTGTGTGGCTGCCTGTGGAATGTGCTCTTGGAGAGGGAAGGGGCAGAAACGCCAGGGAGCTGATCCCTGGGCTCCTCGCTCTGCCCTCCCCCTTGGACCTGGAGCCCTCCCACAGCTGAGGAGTGCACAGGGGGTGAGTGCTGGCTCAGCCTGGGACATGTTCCTCTGTCTTTCCTTCACCAAAACAGCCAGGTTTGACCTGGCCTGGACTCTTGGAGATGAGGCTGGATGTTATTCCTGGCTTGTCCCTGAGCCTGCTGTGGGGACGAGCGGAGCAGCTTTGGATGGAGGCACTGCTGAAGGGAGGGAGCTGCTCTGACTGTGGGGCCGCCTCACCCTGGGCCTGCTCTTGACCTGTGCCACCGGGGGCCAGGCCTGGGCCGGGCATGGTGTGGTGGGACAAGGGCCTGGGAGCTGCAGGGCCCCCGGGGCAGCCTCGGTGTTGAGAGCTGTGAGAGAAGCCCCCAGCTGTGGGGCAGCCCTGACCTCTGCTCACCAGCCTGGTCCCCCCTCACGCCTGGGGCTCGTGGTGAGCTCGATGTCACTCGTCCCACTGCCAGCACCCTGTCCCCGTGCGTGCTCTGTGCTGGCCTCTCCCTGCTCCCCTGCTTCACTCGTGCTGCCCCAAAAAAGCAGCAAGCCCTGCTTCTTTTTTGGAGAAGGCAAAGATGGCAATTCTGAGCACATCCCTGTCTGAGTCCCTGACCCAGAGCTCCACCCCAGCTGCTCCCCTGTCTCCTGGCAGGAACAGGTCGCTCCATCTTGGTCCCTGCTTGGCTTATGGCAAAGCTGGTGAAGGGCCAGGCACTGTCACCCTTCCTTCTGCTCCCATAAGTCTCCAAAGACAGTAAGTGACACTCGTGGCCCCTGTTCTTGCTTAAATTCCAAAGCACTAGGAGCACTTTAAGTTTTTCTTTGGAGGGAAAGGAGTGTAGTGCAAAAAAAAAAAAAAAAAAATTAAAAAAAGTTTATAAAATCCAAGGGCTACAGGCTCATTGTTCCTATTGCACTGAAGCACACACCCACACTACGATCTCCCTGGAGTTGGGATGGCAGGTCAGGGCAGTGAGTCTCGTTGCTGATGGACCCCTGAGCGACTGGCCAAGCGTTTGGGTTTTCCTCCTTTGTCCGGTGGTTTCCGAACTGACCGCTCCTCCCGGGGCCGGTCCCGTGTTTTACTGAAGTAATTTATAGCTGAGAAGTTACAATGACTTTTTTAATGCATAGTTGCCTTTCATTAAACTTTCTTTTGGGGTTTTGGGGGGGGGTTTTTTTGGGATGGTTTAACAGTGTTCTGGCTTTGCAGTCGGGTAGCAGCTGCTGCCCTGGGAGCTGTGGCCAATGAATGTACCTATTTGTTCTTCACTAAACTGTAACCAAGCACTACTCTGTTGAAATAAATAAAAAAAAAAAGGACTTTCTGTGCTGGGTTACCCGAGGCCTGTGCTGGGATGGCTCCCAGGGTGACCCAGCCAGCTCCAGGTGTGGCCCTGTGGTCCCCTGTGCCCTGCCAGGACCTGGCACATCCGACTGCTCTCCTGACACAGGGCTGGGAGCTCCTGAAGCTGCTGCTGGATGGGCTCTGAGGGCTGAGCTGGGGGTGTCACAGAGGCTTTATCCACTGATGAAGCATCCCAGAGGGATGCTGTGTCCTGAGGGAAGGGCTGGAGCTGTGCCAGGGCAGGGTTAGGTGGGATATCAGGAAAAGGTTCTCCCCCTCCAGAGGGTGGTGGGCACTGACCAGGCTCCCCAGGGAACGGGCACGGCCCCAGGGCTGCCAGAGCTCCAGGAGCCTTTGGACAACGCTCCCAGGGATGCACAGGCTGGGATTGTTGGGGTGTCTGTGCAGGGCCGGGAGCTGGACTGGATGATCCCTGTAGATCCCTCAAGCTCAGGGTATTTTGTGATCCTGCGTCTCCATCCTGTGAGGAGCAATGTGCTCCAAACGGCTCCCAGGGCTGGGCAGGAGACACATCTGGCCAGGGGCCGTGCTTTGTCCTTTCCCAGGACTGGATCCCCCGGCAGCAGGGAGGAGCTGAAAGCCCCAGCTCCGTCCTGGGAGCTTCCCTTATTCCCTTGCCAGGTTTATTCCAGCCAGCCTCGAGCTCACAGCAAACAGCAGCAGCTCTGCTGGAGCGCACGCTGCCTCTTCCTGCGTTTCAGGGGCTCAGGGTGGAAAGCAGAGGGGTTTCCACACCAATCCAGCCCGGGGGGTGTTTCTTTTCCAGCAGCACTGCTCCAGCCTGTCCTTTGCCCCTGCTGGATGCTGGATGATGCAATCAGGGCCGGCTCCATCCCTGTGAGACCCAGCTGGGAGCAGGAACACGGGATCGCACCCCTTACGGCTGTGGGGGTGCAGGGGCTGTGCCCACCCCAGGAGGGCCCCTCTGCCCTTTCCCAGCAGCCTCGTCCCAGTGCCCCACTGCTTGTCCTTGGAGCAGCAGAATTCCCCCACGCCTCATTCCACGCTGCCTCCAAGGAGCAGCAGCCCCGTGCCTGGCACATCCCTTCCCATTTTAGCCCTGCCTCCGAGGAGCAGATCCCAACAGAGGCCAAACCCTGCTCGCACAGGCTGGGAGGGGCAGGAAGGCCAGGAGAAGGCTGGGATTGGGGTCCTGGCAGCAGCAGGGACAGTCGGGTACAGCTGATGGTGGGTTCCCCCTTTCCTACATGAGGAATGGCAGCCTCCAGGTGCCATATGGAAAGTAGGGGGGTTCCTCCAGCACGATCCTTCTGGGTGAATCTTCCCAAGCCTTCAGTGAGTGCAAGGACCACAGGGAACAGCCTGCTCCCACAAAAACATTTCCTGAAGAAGAGGGAGTCACCTTGGGACAGCAGCAGCTCCTGCAATCCCTTGAAGTTGTTGTTTTATGCAGCAGGAAGTCGGTGCAGACACCCTGTGAGTGAGGGGCTGGTTGGAATCATGGAGCAGACAAGGAATTTCCCCCCAATTTATTCAATGGCACAGTTCCTGCCCTACCTCCAGCTTCCAAAGGCAAAGCCAGGGGTCTGGCCATCAAAATAGTACAGCCATATTTCACAGAGTTATTCCAAATGATCTTCCAATATATAAAATAAAATTTACATATAGTCCCACTTTTATACCAAAAAAGTAGCTTTTTTTTTTTTCTTCTCTTGTACAAAATATCTCCTCAGCAGGTTACAGACAATCAGCTGGGAACAGGAGGCCCAGCAAGAGGTTTCCATGGTGTGAGACGGAGTGGGATGGAATGATGGTGTTTGTCCATCAATCTCTCTTTCTCCACTGAATTCACCGCATGTTTTGCAAGATATTCCTAAAGTTTTCCAGTTCTTTCACGCTGGTCGAAACCCTGTGTGCAAGGAAAGCCAAAGGGAAAGGTTACAGCAACATCCACATCGTGAATTATTTAAAATCCGAGAGAAAGGGGCTGTATCAGGCAGCTCTTGGGAAGAGAGGATTTGGAATTCCAGCTAAATTAGGGTCTGGTTACAACCAGGCCCTTCACTAATTTCACAGCCTCTTTTTAAAGCAAACACTGGGAATCACAGTGGAATAGGATATTATGGAGCTCATCCTTGGAAAAACCCGTTTGCCAGAAGCTCCCGGTCTCCCAACATCACAAAGTGCTCATGTACAACCAGAGTGTCCCGAAATCCCCTCCTGAAAGCCTCATTACCCTCCTTTTCCGACCTAAACTCCTCATCCAGCTCTCCACAGGGGCTGGACTGATGGATTCCTGTGAAATGCAATCCTGATCTGGGAGTGAACTGGTGGAACAGCCTGAAGGAGAGGCCCAAGGACAGCAGCCCTTGCTTGGGAATGTGCTCCAAGCACGGAGCCACACAGTTCCTTAAAAATGATGACATTCTTTGTATCTTAACACAAATGCTTCCCTGAATACCTTACAGAAATGCAGAATATAAAGAATATTTTAAATCATTCCAACTGTTGCATTCCGTATCAACACCACCTGGTATCAGACCGCAGGGTAACAGCAAGAGTTCCCACCAAAACTGCTGAGAACTGACTGAAATTAGAGCTGAAATTGGATGTGCCACAGCAGCTGGTGCAAAAGTAGAGGGGGGAAAGTCTCACACTCACCTTCCAAAGGCATTAAATAAGGCCACGATTTCCTGTCTGCTCAGCTGGAATCCGTAGGAAGGGCCGCTCTCGGGAATCTTTTCGATGAGGTTCTCCGAGAACAGGATCTTCAGTGCTGTTCCCAAGCCCTGGGTCTGTGCAGGGATCAAACGGGATCACTGGACAGCAGGATTCAAAGTTTAACTTCCCTCCACCCTGGCAACATCACCTCAACAGACTTCACTTAACCCAGGCCAGAGGCTCTGCACCCCCTCCCCAACCTTGGGTTATCCCAGTTTCCGCAGGCAGCTGCTGCCAGGCCGAGCAAGCTGGAATCAGCTGCTCCCTGCTGCCTGGGCAGGCAAGGAATCAAGCAGCCCCGAGCTGGATCCAGGAGCTGGCTGGTATCCAAGCACCACAGCCACAGGACTCCCACCACCAGGTGCTCCCAGGCACCGCTGGAAAACCTCACCTGCAACTTCCCCCACAGCCGACACTTGAAGCAGCCAACACAGTCCATGATCTTGGAAATGTTCTTGAAGTGCAGCCTGAATTCCTCCTGGGGGAAAACACATTCACGTGGGTCATGGTTATGCACTAATTAGGGCTCCTTCCATCTATGAATCCAAATGAATCCTGGACTTCAGTGGGACTGAGGTCGGGAAAAGCCTCCTGAGGTGGGGTCCTTGGCAGCAATTACCTTGAGTTTAGCAGCTTCCTTTTTATTCCCTGCAAAGAAGGAGTTTTCATCAAAATGCAGCGGGAAAGACCTGGAAGGGAATGAAGAGACTTTTATTTCTGGTTGTGTGGCTGCAGTCAGGGGTGTGGATAAACAGAGGTGTGAGCCACTGGACATCTCCAGACATGTTTTAATCCTACATCCAACCCCAAGGAATGGAATGAGATGATTTAAGGTCCCTTCCAACCCAAACCACCCTGGGATCCTATTATCCCTTTCAATTTTGGCTGGCATCTCACCTTGGGAGACATTTTCAGCCGTTGCTTGATGGTTTTTAAGCAATTTCAGTCTGTTTTCTGACAGACACAAGCACAGGAGTGTGACAAGACAAATCAAACATCAATCACATCAGGAGACACCCATTTCTGTCTGGCTCCGGTATCTTCCATTCCTTTGACTCCAAACCCCATCCAACAGCCCAAACCTCTGTTACCAAGATATTTAGGATGTTTTTCTAGTCAAAAACACGAAGCCAGGCCTGATATCCCACAGATGAGTCACACAGGTAGCCAATTTTAGGGCTGACACGTAGGCAGTTATTAAATTCAATTCTGCTAAACCCAAAAGGCAGCCGAAGCTATTAAACCGTGGGACTAATTACCCAAATTCTGCAATTTGCATACAGATATTAATGATCTCCCAGCAAAACTACACCACTGGTACCACGTCCCTGCTCGTTGCAGGGGGGGGTTGGGCTAGAAGACCTCAAAAAGGTGTTTTCCAACCCAAACCATTCCACGTTTCTATGATTCTACGGCACACATCACTGCAGGAAGGAAGCAGGACCTGCCTTTCGAGGAGCTTTACGTGACAGGTTAAGCACACTCAGAGCTGCTGCCAGAGCCACTGTCCCCAGGTACTGAGTGCAATTACTTGGCCAGATGGAGAATTTCCAGCAGCAGGTGTTTCATGGCTGCATCCTGGCTTTTATTCCCCGTGTACAGCTGGAAACCCGGGCGCTCAAAGAAGGGCAGCACTTTGGAGAGGGCCCTCAGCTCGATCAGGTAGAGAAAATAGAGGTTCTTGAGTCTTCTGGGCCCTTCCCCTCTGGTGAGGACCTCATCAAACCTCTGCTGGAACTCCGTGACGTTGTGGCCCCATTTCTTCTCTGACCACGTATCTGAGACAGAAAAAACAAAAACCCCAAGGACGTGAGGTGGGTGGGTTTAGTTCTGGTTCATCTCCTCCCTCCAGCTGAACGGTGAAATGTGATTCCAGCCAGGGACAGCCCAGCTTTCCCGAGTCACTGATCCAAAAACACAGAATCACGAAGGTTGGGAAAGACCTCCAAGATCATCAAGTCCAACCTTTGACCAATCAAGCAGACCAGAGCACTGGGTGATTCCACATCCAGACATTCCTTGGACACCTTCAGGGATGGCGACTCCACCACTTCCCTGGGCACCCCATGCCAATGCCTGACAACCCTTCCAGTTAAGAAATTCCACCTGAAAATTGTTCAACAGAGGCACGATTTTAACCCAATTCAAACCCCAGCAAACACAGAACTCCTGCAGGCTTTTCCCAGGTGCTTCCCGAGTCTTCCTAATGAACAGGGACACCTTAAGAGAATTCCTGATGATATGGAAAAGCAAGAGAACAAAAGCAGCCAAGGAGTGGAGGAGACTGTCCTCTATTTTCCATTTCCAAGCCCACAAAGAATATTTCTGTTGCTCATCCTACCATGCACTTATTATATAAAATATGTAGTGGAAGATGTAACAGTCACATCAAGCTGATGCTGCAGCCCCAACTCACCTCCTGCCTTAGATGTTTCCCACATTATCCATTATCCCATCTCCCAACTCCAACCTGGTGTAACTCACACTGAGGCCAGGCCCACGTGGGCTGTGGAGACCTCAGCGTAATTATTCAGGTGAATTTAAGTGCCTTACCCAAATTCCAACAGCTGTCACCTTGATTTTCAACACCGGCGTTGAAATTTGGATTCCTCAGGCAGCTACTGGATTTGATGGACCAAAGCACGGAAAGGAAATGGAAATGCAAATAGAAATGCAAATGCACATGGAAATGGCTGCTGGAAGTGGATGAATGGCCTTGGGAAAGCCCAGCCAAGCATTTCACAGTCTAGGTGAGGTTACTGCTGGACTGACCAGCACAGACCAGGCTGGGAAGGAGCAGCCTCGATCCACACTTAGAAACCCACTCCAAAACAACCTTGGAGGAAGAACAGAAGGAATGTGTGCTGGAAGTCCTGGTACAGAGCACGGCCCAGCCCCTGTCAGACCTGAAGGCGTGTGGCAACTGCATCCCTAATCCTGTTACCCAACCTGTGTGCTGGGAAGAGCACAGCACAGGCCTGGATCCTGCTGGAACAGGCTCCAACCAGCATTCAGAGGAGCCATGGAGGTGTCAGCCTTGGAGTGAGGCGGGAGAGCTGGGGCAGGAGGGAGCACTGACCTTGTAAGAGGTACCTGGCACTCAGGTGGATGTTGATGCTGGCGTGGAGGCCAGAGATGAGCCTGTAGAAAGCTCGTTTCTCCACACAGACCCCTGCAAAGAAAAGGGCAGTTTAAGACACTGAAAGCATCCACTGAATTTTCAGTTCTCCTGGCTGTGAGGCAGGAATCTATTCCCACTGAGCGTGGCCACCAACCCCACCCACTCCCTGGACACATTTCGTGTCCATCCCAGGAAGAGCAACGGAGTTTAGACCACGGATTACCTTTCAGCCACTTGTAAAACGTGTGCCCTGGAAAGGAAGGCAAACACACAGTGAGGGTACAGCCCAAGCCTGATGCCCTGAATCCACCTCCAAGGCCGGCCCCAGAGGACCCTCTGCCCACTCCCGTTTGCAGAAATTGGGAAAAGAGCATTAAAAGAGCATGAGAAGAGTTTTCCTGCCCACCCTTGTGACTGATGCTTCTCTAACACGGCGTGGCAGCAGCTCAAAACAGCACGTGGGCTTTGCCCAGGGGCTGGGGGGACAGAGCAGCACAGTGTGGGGAAAAACAAGGATCATGGATTGCTTCCCTCTTCTGGGGAGCGGGATATTTTTATAAAACAAACCAACCAACCAACCAAAAAACCACGGAGTGCAGCCGAGCGTGTAGAATCCCACCCGTCAGGGTTTCACACTATCCCTGCTCCAAGCCTGGAAGTGATCCAGAGAGCGTGAAATGATTTGGGGATGGTTTGGAGAATGAACAACTCCAAGGAACAGCCCTTCCCAGGGCCTGAGGGAGTTGGGCACCCAGCTCCTACCAGCTGCCAGAGGCTGTTGGGATTATGAGTCTCCTCAAAGCTTTCTCAGCAACAAGCACGGGAAAAAACCCTCAGCACAATTCCTGCTCCCAAAGGCTTCCCACACTCCAGTGACCACCTTCAAACAGGACTGACGCCCTTAAAAAAATTCCTGGTGGACTTTTTAACACCTTCGCGTGAGGATGGGATGGGGTTGGGAGCTCAGAGGGATCTCTGCACAGGATCTTCTTCGCTCTGGAGACCAGGGACAGGACGAGGGACAAGGGAATGGCTGGAGCTGTGCCACAGGAGGATTAGGTTGGATACTGGGAAAAGCTTCTTCCCCCAGAGGGTGCTGGGCACTGAACAGGCTCCACAGGGACTGGTCACAGCCCCAAGGCTGCCAGAGCTCCAGGAGTGTTTGGACAACTCTCGGGCACAGGGTGGGATTCTTGGGGTGTCTGTGCAGGGCCTGGGATCGGACGGGATGATCCTTGTGGGTCCTTCCCAACTGAGAATATTCCATGGCTCTGATTTCTGGTTTGGCAGGACAGTAACTTTGCCAGCCAGGTGCAGGATCTAACAGCACAGCCCCTGACAGCAGCACAGACACCACACTCGTTCCTGTCATCAGCAAAAACAAACAGTGCCACTCACCTCCGTCGTCTCCTGAGGGAAAAAGGCACAAGTGGTGGAGGGAGAGAGAGAAAGAGAGGATTAAAAAATGACCCACGACCAAAATGAAACCCCAGAGCACAAGCGCTGCTCTGTTCATCTGCTCTGACAAGAGAAGGAGCCTCTCCAGGGAGGCTCAGAAATGCTCTGAACACAGAAAACTCCCAGTGCAGCACCGAGGGCACCGGATGAGCAACAGTGCTGAGTAACCTGACCAGTGCAGGAGGGATCCGTATTTGCAAAGGAAGTAAAACCCAGTATTTCCAAGGACATTGTACACCTCCTCCCGCAGTGCTGCTCCTGAAGACCAATCCTTTGCACCAGGGTCAAAGGAGCGGGGAAAACACCTTCAGAATTTAGGGAAAAGTGAGGAGCTCATGGCAGAGGGTGCTGCTGGAGGTTGATGATGTTCTCACGCTTCCAAACCCTTTCCCTACTTTCCTTGACACTGTCTGGCCTTGGCTCTAGGGCAGAGCTTCTCTTGCTGGGTGGTTTCCATGGAGGATCCCAGCCAGGTTCCCATTTCAATCCGTCACAGATGGTTTGGCACTGCCAAGGACAGAAACCAAGAACCCAGGGAGAGCTCAGGGTTCAGCCCTCCTCCAAATCTCCTACTTTTTCCAGCAGTGGAGGATCAGTCCATCTTTTTCCACAATAGATGCTAGAAAAACCCACTTCCAAGTGCCATAAAACTCCACACTGGACCAAGAGCTACAGGACGTTTCTCATCCAGCAGGAGAAGGAGCTCAGAGGACATTTGTTGTTCCTGGAGCTGGGATCAGTCCACTACTAACCCACTTCGTGAGATAAATAAATGACTCACCTCTGCCAGATGCCAAAGGTCTTTTTACATTCTGAGGCCTAAGAGGGGAAAATAATCATTTAAATAAGATATGCAAATAAGTTACTGTCTCCTTGTGTGCAAAGACAGAGCAGAGCTATTTCTGCAGTCAAACAGCCCGAGGGGATCCAAGAACCCCTTCCATGCTTTAGCTTTGCTCAGACAGGGAAAGGAAAGAGCAAAATGTGGGTTTTTGTCTTTTTCTGGTGGGGTTTTATTCTTTTTTTTAGGAAAAAACAGGCAGGAAAAATCAAGTGGCTGCTGCTGGGACAGTCCCACAACCCTTCCCTGCCCTCTCCCACCCTGCACAGGCATTGGAGCAAAGACAGGAGGAGGGGGATTCACTTCTGTCCCTCTGCAGGAACCAGCACCCACAAGCTCGTGGAGCTTGTCTCCCAAAGCACCTACTTGAAGCAGTTCTCTTCATAAATACTGTTCCAAATTTTCCAGGCATCCGGGCCCTTGTAGCCCGTGTAGCGCTCCGGATTCAGGAGTAAATCCACATACTCAGCATCAGGAGAGTGGATGTCTGTGAAACAGGGAGCTGGGTCAGTGGCAAGGAGCTTCTGAGGGAAAATGGCATTTTCCAGGCCTGATCCAGCCACCTCTTCCCTACCTTGCTAAACACAGCAAGGCCCTGAGCAGCAAGGAAGCTTTATCAGAAATATTTGTGCATTATTTTCAAAATACTGAGGTCACAGGGGTGGGAAAGAGCACAAATGTTATTTATGCTCCAGGTTTGCTGATGTATCACACTTTGGCCTGGAAGTTGGGGCTGGACAAGAGAAGGTTGTGTGGAGACCTCACAGCAACATTCCAGGATCTGAAGAGGCTACAGGGAAGCTGGAAAGGGGCTCTATGTCAGGGACTGTGGGGATAGGACAAGGGGGAATGGCTTCCCACTGACAGAGGGTTTAGGCTGGATATATGGAAGGAATCTTCCCTGTGAGGGTGGGGAGGCCCTGGCACAGGGTGCGCAGAGAAGCTCTGTCTGCCCCGGGATCCCTGGAAGTGTCCAAGGCCGGGTTGGATGGGGCTTGGAGCAACCTGGGATAGTGGGAGGTGTCCCTGCCCATGGCAGGGGGTGGGACTGGATGGGCTTTAAGGTCCCTTCCAACCCAAACCATTCCACGATTCTAAGCTGTAGAGAAGTGCTTAAAATCCCATTCCAAGCCTTGCCAGCTCCCTCAGGCCCCCGTACCATCAGCCTCACAGAAGCTGTCCGAAGAGTCGTCGTGCCGTGCCCACTGCAGCACTGCCTGCCGCGTTTCCTTGCTGCCAAAAAAGTGGGAAAAGACTCTCAGAAAGAGTACGGAGCCCAGCTTTCCTTCCCGACAAGGAAGGATTATGGAAAATGGAACTCAGACCTCAAAGAGTCATCAACAGCTCCAAGTCTCTTGGCTTCCTCACATTCCTCGGCGAGGTTATTGGCTTCTTCCGAATACTGCGTTGGAAAGCAAAGGGGTGGGGAGGGATGAGGATTAAAAAGGAAGGGTTTTTGCTGTTATAATCCTGGTTAAGCACCAGGAACACTTTTATGGTTGACCACACCCTGTGTTTCCACGGGATGCCTGCAGGTATCCAAAGGCTTATGCAAGGGAGACGAGTCCTGCAGGGACGCGGGGCAGCCTCCGGCACTGCCGTGGGAGCGTCCTGTGCCTTGGAGAGCTGTCAGGAACACCTGACTCCAGGACAGCCACCTCAGAGGCTCTTCAGCATCACAAGCACTTGAAGAGGGTAAAAATTTAGGCACAAAGAGCATCCTGACAAACACTGAGCCTTGCTCAGATCCTAGGGGCAGTTCTGGGCCCCTCAGTGGAGAGAGACACTGAGAGGGCTGGAGCGTGTCCAGGGGAGGAAATGGAGCTGGGAAGGGGCTGGAGCAGCCGGAGCAGCTGAGGGAGCGGGGAAAGGGGCTCAGGCTGGAGCAAAGGAGGCTCAGGGGGGCCCTTCTGGCTCTGCACAAGTCCCTGACAGGAGGGGGCAGCCAGGGGGGGTCGGGCTCTGCTCCCAGGGAACAGGGACAGGAGGAGAGGGAACGGCCTCAGGCTGTGCCAGGGGAGGGGCAGGTTGGATAGTAAGGGAAATTCCTTCATGGAAAGTGTTGACCAGCCCTGGCACAGCCGACCAGGGAAGTGGCGGTGTCCCTATCCCTAGAAGTGATCAAACACCACGTGGATGTGGCACTTGAGGACATGGGTTAGTGATGAACATGGGGGTGGTGGGCTGACAGCTGGACTTGGGGATCTTAAAGGTCTTTTCCAACCTTATCAATTCCATGGCACAAAACTGGACCTATAAACCACATCCTGTTGTGCTCAGACACACCCACCTTGTAACTTCCAGATCTGATTCCGTCAGGGACTTCATCCTGAAAGACAAAATGGAGCATGAGCCTCGTGTGGGGCTGATGAGGCCTCTCAGCCTGATCTTTGGGAAAGATCTGGGATGTCACCACAGCTGCTGGAAGTGAGAAGGTGACCAAGCCACTGAGCCTAGCTTACAACACATTCAACTCCTCTCTCCTTACCAGACTAAGGAGAAGAAACATTCCCGGTGGCCTATTTTGAATTTTTTTGCAAGATTCCTCTTCTCCAAAGGTCAGCAGCCCTTCCATGGCTGCTCCATCAGGTTCTGCTTTGCTTATCCAAGTTGGGAATGCCAATATGAACTCCAGAGGAGCTGGAGCTGCCTCTGGGCAGTCCATGTCTGGCACCATCTTCCTAGCAGGAGCCCAGGTGCCTCCTCAGACATTCCATCTACCAGCCCCTGATACATGGCATTCCAAACTCTCCTCTTACCATTCCATCATGGAATTCCAGCCCTGCCAGCCCCACACAACCAGACCCTAAATTCTCCCCAAATTCCATCTCCTCCATGAGTAGTAAGGCAATAAAATCACTTCTACAGGAGCAAACACCACAATGGCAAAGAGAAAAATTAAGCAATAGGAGTTATTTTTATTGATTTCAGGATGAAATGGACCCAAAGCAAAATAACTAAAAACAGGAGGGACAGTCCGTTCTTAAAATAAGAACAACTTCCAGCTGCTTCCTCTTGGTGTGCAGAAGTTAAATATAAAAAACAGATGGAAAAGAAAGGATTCGGTACTTACGGAGGGGCAGGGCTGCACAGCACAGTCTCTCATTCCACAGTGACTGCTGTCATCCCAAAAAGGACAAGGTTTCTGTAGGTTTACCTGCCAATAACACATCATCCTATGAAACAGCACATCTCCTCCAAGCAGCCAAGCCAACCTTCCTCTCCCCAGTTTTCCAACAGAAATCTGTGTTCTGGACTTGGTTGTTCCCACACCAACAATTCCTTGGTGATCCACCATCACTTGTGTCCTTGTTATCAGTAGAGGTTATCCTTTAATTCCTTGCTTGGATCTTTCTTCTGTGCTTTCCCACACAGATATTTCCATCATTACAAAATGTTCTGAGAGCTGGAGCCCCTCTGCTCTGGAGCCCGGCTGGGAGAGCTGGGGGTGTTCACCTGGAGAAGGGAAGGCTCCAGGGAGAGCTCAGAGCCCCTTCCAGAGCCTAAAGGGGCTCCAGGAGAGCTGGAGAGGGACTGGGACAAGGGATGGAGGGACAGGACACAGGGAATGGCTTCCCACTGCCAGAGGACAGGGTTAGATGGGATATTGGGAAGGAATTCCTGGCTGTGAGGGTGGGGAGGCTCTGGCACAGGTTGCCCAGAGAAGCTGTGGCTGCCCCTGGATCCCTGGAAGTGTCCCAGTCCAGGTTGGATGGGGCTTGGAGCAACCTGGGATAATGGGAGGTGTCCCTGTCTGTGGCAGGGGGTGGGACTGGATGATCTCTAAGATCCCTTTCAACTCAAACCATTCTGGGATCCCAGGATTCTGTGCTTCATGCAAACCCATCTCAGCATTCCTGTTACAAATCCCAACGCTGGAAGGGGAAAGGACCTGAACTTCTTTAACAAATCCCCATCTTTCTCTTCTGTGAGTTGGTACCAAGTACCATTCTCCCAAAACAATATTTAACAAGATTCTTGTGGGTTTGGAAGAGGGTGGAATAAAGGGAATGTGACTGAATGGGAGCAGAATCCACCTCATGGATTCTAATCCATCCAAAGTCTGGCAGCAGCATCCGTGAATGAACCTGAGTGTCTGGTAACAACCAGGTTTTCCACGTCAGTGCTAAGACCCTGTGAATCCTCTCATTATGGATCACTGTTCATCAACATCTTTAAATCACAGCTCACCATTATAATAATTAATAGAGAAAAATGGATATGAAAACATCTTTTAAATTATGCCTCTTATAGGCACGTTGCATCTTATTAAGATTCTCCTCATAATAGAAGGTTCCAACTCACTGACTGTACCCTTAGAAGATCAGGGTTAAAATGTGGTATCTGATGTTAAAAAGAGCAGCAATAAGTTCAAGGGAAATAATTTAAAAAAAAAGAAAAAAAGACAGCAGCACACAAATAAATACAATTCTTGTACAAGAAAATTACCTTGTAGTATCTAAAATAGTCACTTTCCAGGAGTTCATTCAGTCTAGGAAAAAGTTTGTAGTTGTTGAAGGCATCGATGGTTTCTACATCACAGGTGCAGTCATCTAAATAGCCAGTAACCTGGGGGATAAAAAAAAAATAAAATCAAAAATATCAAAAATAATAAATCCAATATAAACAACTCGGCCAGTACTTTCTAATACTGCAGACAATAAAATAATTCATCATTTTCTTTCCTTTCACGAGTGAGTTCAACTGGTTAGGTTTAAGCAGAATGGATATGGCTGCTGTGACAGCTGTGAGCCAGGGGCTGCCAGCTCAGGTTCCCTTCTGGATCAGCCTCAGGAGGTCATTCCTGTGGGATAACATGCTGGAGTTTGCAGAGAGGACCAGTCAGGCAACAATGCCACCAATGGCAACCCTCAAAGAAAGTCCTTGTTGTTAATCAACTGTGCTGCAGCCATTGATTTGATTTAATCAGAACCACAGCAGGTTGATTACAGGGATGGAGCACCTCTCCTATGAGGAAAGGCTGGGAGAGTTGGGATTGTTCAGCCTGGAGAGGAGAAGGCTCCAGGCTGACCTAATTGCAGCATTCCAATACCTGAAGGAGCTGACAGGAGTGATGGAGAGAGACCTGGACAAGGGCCTGGAGTGACAGGACAAGGGGGAATGGCTTCCCACTGCCAGAGGGCAGGGTTAGATGGGATATTGGGAAGGAATTCTTGACTCTGAGGGTGGTGAAGCCCTGGCACAGGGTGCCCAGAGAAGCTGTGGCTGCCCCTGGATCCCTGGAAGTGTCCAAGGCCAGGTTGGACGGGGCTTGGAGCAACCTGGGATAGTGGGAGGTGTCCCTGCCCATGGCAGGGGGTAGAACTGGATGGGCTTTAAGGTCCCTTCCAACCCACACTATTCCATGATTGTGTGATTTACTCCAACAGTCCCTCTCCTCGCCTCAGAAAGCCATTTGGCAGGAAAACATTTGTTCTAAATCTGGTGCAGAAAGCCAATCCTTCTTGCATCATCCTGAACAACTCAACAGGATTTGTGCAAGCCCCGAATTAAAAACACCCCAAACGAAGAAGCAGCACAAACTCAGCTGTGGCTTCCTGACACGTCCATTGCTGTCTGATGACAAAGTTGCTCAACACGGAAATAGTTTTGTTTCCCCCACACCCCCAATGAGTACTTAGGGAAATCACAGAATCCTGGAATCACTTAGGCTGGAAAAGCCCTCTAAGATCATCAAGCCCAACCGTTCCCCCAGCACTGCCAAGGCCACCACTGCCCCATATCCCAAGTGCCACATGCACAGGGCTTTTAAATCCCTCCAGGAGTATGGAGGGCTGGACAACACCTTCCAGGAAGAAATTTCCCCTAATACCCAATCTAACCCTGCCCTGGCACAACTTGAGGCCGTTCCCTCTCCTCCTGTCCCTGTTCCCTGGGCGCAGAGCCCAAATCCCCCCTGGCTGCCCCCTCCTGTCAGGGACTTGTGCAGAGCCAGAAGGGCCCCCCTGAGCCTCCTTTGCTCCAGGCTGAGCCCCCCCAGCTCCCTCAGCTGCTCCTCATAATTCAGCAAGAGCTACACAATTACTTCAAGAAAACCATCATATTTACCACCGTGGAAAAGAAGCTGCAAGGAGGATGGCAGAAATGGAGCACGGAGTCACATGAAATGGGGAGGTGGGGGAAAAAATAGCCAGAATTCCCAACTTCACTGGAACAACTCTGTTTTGTTGAGGCAGCACGATTTGGAGGCTCACTCATATTTTGAGTGCTTACATTGAAGCTCAGTGTGTCACCCTCACACATTTACTGAATTCTGTCCTGCATGTTGCACGGTAATGAAGATTAACAGTGATTTAAGCTTTCCACTAACCTGAATCACCCCTGTAAAAATAAACAGCAGCAATTTGCTAATCCAGTTACCCAATTTAAAGCTGTTTCCAAATTACATATATATTAAAAAAAACACATCAAAACAACAAACCGCAGCAAATCACCAACCAACCAAGCAACCATATTTTTTATTTCCTGGAATCTTGGCACCCTTCAAGGCAGGCAGCTTATAGGTTGGGTCTGAAAGTGGCCTACATAAAGATTTGGGGATAATCTTCAGCTGCTCTCTGTGTCCACTCTCCACAAACATGTCACTCCAAGGGAATGACATCCCTGTAAGTGGGAATATTGGAGCACCCACCAAGCCCTCAACTGAGCACCATTTGGGCCAGGCTTTGTTATGTCTAGTGACAAATTCCATCCAAAGCCAACCTCATCCTGAACATAATCCAGAGTGAAGCATTGCAGATGATCCCAAAATCCTTAGGACTGAATGGGGGTCATGCTTTGGAGCTCTCCAAATATCAGTTTATTAAAAGCACTGGTGGGATCAGTGTCACCGTGAACACACTTGTGGGGGCAAAGGGCAAAAGGGAAGGGCCTGGAAAACTCCAGCTCTGCTCAACCTTTCCTCCTCCAAGGATTTCAGTCAGACTGGGCAGAAAGGGGCAATTTCCCCAGCCTGTGTGTGCCCAACCACCAAAGTTCACAAAGGAGCACAGGAGAGAAACAGCACCAAGAACATCCAGAGCTGAGGCTCCTCAGAGCCCGTGGTGAAGGCCCCAGTGATGCCACCACCAAACAGCTTTAAGCTGAGCCATTCAAGACTCAGGGAAGTGGCAGTGTCAGATCACTTGGCAGGACTTGGTTTCCATTCCAGAAGTTCCCCCTTGCTCCATGACCACCCCAGAACCCATTTTTCAGCCCTGTTTGCAGCAAACTCACTTGGTTTGGGACTCAACTCTTGCTGCCAGAGCAGCTGAGCTACAACACGTGTCAAACGTGCCCTGCAACGGGTGGTGCCTTAAAACACTTCCTCCCACCCCACAAAAAAAATATTTACCTACATCTTCAGCCTGTGCTAATGAGAGCAGTTGTTTAAGACAAACCATGGATGGATCCAGTCCCAAACACGTGCCATGTCCTCGCTGGCACCGTGAATCACCGAGCCGAGCGCCGGCGACGGGTTCTGCTCCACCCGCCTGGGTGTGAGAACCTGGCACGGGGCTGTGGGGCAGGGCTGGGCTTTCCCACTGGGAAGAGATGCAACGGAGCCGCCGGGACAGACGCGGCAGGAGCGGCTCCGGGTGCTGAGTAAGCTCCGAGGAAGGCGTGAGGCTCCCCAACAGCCGCTCGCAATTCCCGGGCACCGCCGGACCCAGCTCGTGTGCGTAACACGGCTGGGAACACCAACACAGGGGGACTCTGTGGAATCCCTGGCTTTGGCCTGTGCTTCAACTTCCTTTACCTCCATCCCAGCCTCCTGTCAGTCTGCTCTTCCCACCTTTCTGCTCCCTTGAGTGTCACAAAAGCAATCCGTGGGCTGTGGATTTCGGGCTTTCTGCTCGCTATGGGCTCTGTCCCACACCACAGCCAGGCAGGAAGGAAGGCGAACTTCTTCCTGCTTCTCCCACTTGCAGCTACAACAGGGCACAGGCAAGGGAACACCACAGAGGCTGAGGAGCTGGGTTTAGCCTGTACCAACTTCCCTGGCACTGTCTCCTCTTGTGGACAAGCCACACCAATCCCAGGCTGAGGGTGAGCAGATGCTTCCCCTGCTCCCTCTGCAGAAATTTCCTTGCAGTTGCCCTGCACAAAGGAGCTGGATTTCGCTGATCCTTGTGGATCCCTTCCCACTCAGAACAGTCTGTGATTCTCTGACATGATTTGTGGCTCTCCCTGCAGTGCTCTGCCCAGCCAGGTCTCCCTTTCATCCTTACCAGTGCACTTGGAGCAAGTTGCTGGCAGCCAGGTGAGGACAGTCATTCCTGCACCTGCCCTGGAAGCAGTACCTGCCATTCCAGGTGCTTTCTCCCACATCTTTTGTCCAGAAAACAAGGACTGGGCTTTCTGGGACTCACACAGAAGCAAATCTCATATGGGAGCCTCAAAATGGAGTCAAGCCACAGGGGCTGTAGTGCTGTCACAGCACCCCAGAACAGTTTGGCCTGGAAGGGACTTGAAAGATTATTTAGTTCCAACCCCCTGCCATGGGCAGGGACACCTTCCACTATCCCAGGTTGCTCCAAGTTCTGTCCAAATTGGCCTGGAACACTCCCAGGGATGGAGCAGCCACAGCTTCTCTGGGTACCCCGTGCCAGGGCTTCACCACCATCATAGCCAAGAATTTCTTCCCAATATCCCATTCCTCCTGTCCTGTCACTCCAGGCCCTGGTAAACAGTCTCTCTCCATATTCCCTGTAGGTTCCTTTCAGGTACTGGAAGGCCACAATTAGGTCAGCCCGAAGCCTTCTGCTCTCCGGGCTGAACAAACCCAGTTCTCCCAGCCTTTCCTCATGGGAGACATGCTCCATCCCTCTAATTATCCTGGTGACCTCCAACAGTCCCTGTCCTTCCTGTGCTGGAAGGACCCCAGAGCAGGACTCAGTATTCCAGGTGGGGTCTCACCAGAGCACAGCAGAGCAGAGGGGCAGAATGTACCTCCAAATATCTGCTTCTCTCCACCTGGATGCTCCTTCTGAATCTACCCCTCAGAAATTGGGAGCTGTGCTAGGAATGAATTCCTGCCCCGGAGGCTGCCAAGTGAACACCAATCCAACAAGAAGGCAAGGACAGCTTGAAAGCCTGTCCAGGTACCAACAAGGAAACTCTCCATGGCCAGACTCACCCCTAATGACAGCGTCCTGCCCACAGAAACATCCCCAAAGGGAACCAGCCCTCTGCCAGACCGGAAACCTCGTCAAAAATCCCCGTCTGCCAAACACCTGCAGCACATCCTTAATGCAGCTGCACCAGTCTGCAAACAGCAAATGAACAGTAATTAGCAGGAATATCCAGAAGACATTCATGGCTGACTAAAGCTGTGATGCAAACAGGAATATCTCGGGGGGGAATGAGCTGCCTGTAAAGTTTGAGGGAACTCTGTGATATTGGAATGTCAATCAGAGCTTGGAGAGCAGAAACAGTGTGTGAAACTCAAGAGTTTGCAGCAACACACGGATGTTTCTAATAGAAGTTTCAGGACTGGCTGGTCTCTAAGGAAGAGAGAGAAAATAACAGTGACAAAAAGCAGGTGAGGCATTGCCCTGGGTGCAGACAGACAGGAGTGCAACGCCCATCCCAGAACCACGGCCCGCTGAGGTCAGCACTTGGAATATTGCTGGAGCAGCACTCTCCAAAGCGGCCCTTGTCAGCTGTCCCAGCAGGCCAGAGCTCTTCCAGTCACCCCACGTCGAGGTGCCTTCACCTGAGAAGCTCAGGAGGCAGCAAGAGGTGGTTCACAGGAGGAAACCAAAAGCTGCACCAGGCCTTCAAGTATCTAAACAAGGGAAGGCAAACCAGATCATTTAAGGCTTGCCCTACATTTTCTTTGGTGGCAAATAAAAACCACCAGACCAGTTCTGCACGAGAAGATCAGCAGATTATTTTTAACAAAAAGATGAAGCAGCTCTCGGGTGTGATTTAAAAGGTTCAGTGGTTAGAAAGGCTGGGAAATGCTGCCCCACATAACATTCTTTCCTAAAGGTAATAAAAGACCTTGAACTAAACATCTGTACTGAAAACCAAGCTGCTCCACAGAATGAAAAGTGTGTTGCAACAAGCCAACAGTGCACAAAGTACAATACCAGTTCCTCCCGCCCAAGGAAAAGAGCCTGCCAGCCATTGCCATGCCAGAATGCCAGTTCATTATGACTCCTTATCCCATTCCACGCTCCTGACTCAACATTCAATCCTTAGGAAACAAACTTTTCTGCTTACAGGAAGCTGCAAGGAAAAACCCTACTGAGATAGAGAACTCAAATGCATGTTTCTCAATTGTTTATCAGCAGAGTTCATATTTAGCACTTCCACAGGAAGCTGAAAGTGTCAAGAGCCACCCCAGACGGCAAAGTCAAAGCCAAATGCATAATTCCATTTGTTTTCTTTCTCCACTCTCCATTTCTGACCCACATTTAAGCACTAGAATTTTACTACAGGAAGAGCAGGCTTTACAAAAGCTTCCTTTTTTCAAAGGCAACAAAATAAAGCACTAAAGACATTTTGACATCTTCACTCCTTGATCTTGAAAACGTACTTATCACAGGAATCATTCAGGTTGGATGGGACCTTAAAGACCATCTTGTTCCACCACCCTGCCACGGGCAGGGACACCTTCCACTATCCCAGGTTGCTCCAAGTCCTGTCCAACCTGGCCTGGAACACTTCCAGGGATGGGGCAGCGACTTTGCTTGTGCCTAGTGATGTCAGAAGGAATCTGCATAGAGATCTCTCCCCAAATGCAGCTGCTTGGTCGACCGTACCCAGTTCTGTCATTATTGTACTTCAAGAGAAGCTGCACCAAGTGCAGTGAGCCAGGTGGTGACACACCTGGCACGCCAACAAGGGGAATCGACCCTGGAAGGGCTTTAGGGAGCAGAGCAGCTCAGCTCCCACCTGGGCATGGCAGGACAGGGTGGCAGGTGCCTGCTGCAGCCACGCTCTCTCCTGCACAGCGGAGCTGGGAGAACAGCAAGACAAACCTGCAGGAGAGGGGATGAGGCAGCTCCCAGGCATTACAGTACCAGACATCCCTGAAACATCCCAGGAGAGGCCCCTGGGCGGTTGGGGAAGAAATGCTGTCCAAATTGGAGCACTCCCCTTTCCTAGTGAGAGCAGAGAGATAATACAGTCAAGCTGGCATGGAAGAGAAACATGGAATCCCAGAATGGTTTGGGTTGGAAGGGAACTTAAAGACCATCCACTTCCACCCCCTGCCATGGGCAGGGACAACTTCCACTATCCCAGGTTGCTTCAAGCCCTGTCCAACTTGGCCTTGGACACTTCCAGGGATGCGGCAGCCACAGCTTCTCTGGGAAACCTGTGACAGGGTGTCACTTCCCTCACAGGGAAGAATTCCTTCCCAATATCCCATCCAACCCTGCCCTCTCGCAGTGAGAAACCATTCCCCCTTGTCCTGTCACTCCATCCCCTGTCCTGAGTCCCTCTCCAGCTCTCTGGAAGCCCCTTTAGGCACTGAAAGGGGCTCTGAGGTCAGCCTGGAACCTTCTCTTCTCCGAGCTGAACACTCCCAGCTCTCTCCACATAGGAAAGGTCCTGCAGCCCTCGGAGCATCTCCGCGCCCTCCTCCGGACTCGCCCCAGCAGCTCCGCGTCCTTCCCGCGCCGGGGACCCCAGACCTGGACACAACACTCCAACAGCTGGGCCATCCATCCCCCTCCAAACCCCTCTATCCCCGGCACCTCCCACCCACCTTCCCGCTGCTCTGAGCGGCGCCGAGCCCCGCGGGATGTTCCGCACCGCCCCGCTGCCATCCCATTCCCTCTGCCGTTCCCATTCCCAGCCCCGCGCGGTGCCCACCTGGCAGAAGCAGCGCCGCTCGGCGCCGCGGGGCAGCACCCCGGGCCCGGGCAGCAGCAGCAGCCCCAGCAGC
>WBMZ01013684.1:0-20611 GCA_013400975.1 Atrichornis clamosus
ACCACTCACTGACCAATGCCCAGACAGCTCCCAAGTGGCAACATGCTCAGTTTTATATACTGAGCATGACATCATAAAGCATGGAATATCCCTTTGGGTAGTTGGGACCAGATAACCCAGCTGTGCCCTCTCCCAACTCCTCGTGCCCCCCCAGCCTTCTCAAAATGGGATGGTGTGAGAAGCTGAAAAGTCCTTGACTTAGAGTAAGTACTGACCAGCAAAACATCAGTGTATTATTAACATTATTTTCACCCTAAAACCAAAACACAACATGGTACCAGCTGCTAGGAAGAAAATTAACACTATCCCAGCTAAAACCAGGACAGCAAGGGTCCCAGGTCATCCTGGGAACTGCATTTTTGACCCATCCAAGATGCTTTCCAGCACTGACACCACTGTGTGGGTGTGTGTCCTCTGCTCCCTAACTCACAGCAGGTAATCAGTGCTGGGCATTATCTCCTCGTCCTCTGGCCAGCTGTTTGCTCCATATTAGAGCTGAGTGTAGAAATGATGCTACTTCTGTATTTTTCAGTGGCTTTTTACCCTCGTGTTTTATGCAATAATCAAGTGCTTGGGCTAGTTTTTTAATTTTTCTTTTCTATGAAAGGACTCATAAATTATGAGTTTTCGAAGGAAGGCAGGCATCTCTGTTCTCTCAGGAGTGCACCTCCACAGCTTTGATATAGCTCATTGGCAAAACAAGCTGGAATTTGGAACGCCGAAATTGGAGAGATTCTTCTCATTATTTGCCATTATTTTCATGGTTATCCAGGGTGTACAGTCTCTCCACATCAAAGCTGACGGCAAAGCTGGACATCTTCGTCCAGAGGTCTGCACCATGCAAAGCTTACAGTATTGCCAGGCTCTCTTTTGGCCGGGCGAGCTGCTGCTGCTGCGGCTGGCAGATCCCAGGCAGGGCTGTGGAGTCCCACATTCCAACCGGGCAGCCTGCCGGCAGCTGCCGCTGCGCTGTTTGGACACTGGGGTTGTTTCCGGGGACACGGGCTGTTCGCACTCATCGGCCTCGCTGCCGCCGCGGGTTTGAGGCTCCCGGGCGCAGCAGGGGCTACACGCGGCGCTTTGCGATGCCCGGGGCACCCCGCGGCACTTGTGCGAGGATGCTTCCGAACGGCCCTACGCTCCCTGGCCTGGGCCCAGCGCCGGCTGAGCTCGGCCGGCTTGGAAACAGGATCTCCCCAGCCACGCTGGGAATCCAAGGGCACTGCAGAGCAAGCACTTGGCTGCTGGGGCACAGCTACACGGCCCCCAGCTCACTGCCAGCACGGGTCACCCAGAGATGCTACTGCTCACCGCTGCCAGCGTGGAGCGCTGTCACAGACTGTATGGAAAACTGGAATAATTTCTCTGTTTTAATACTGGGGGGAAAAAACCCTCTTTTTATTTGGACCAACAAAATATAGGGACTGTTTTTTCATCTTCCCATTTTTCTCCTTTCTGAGAGAAATTAGATCTTTCTGAGTTTAAATGAGAAAAATTCCCTACACTGGGATGGAATTGCTACTTGCTCCTGTGCTGTAGCACAGGGGGATCACTATGCAGTCAGATACTATTTTACCCTGTAGTCTTCCATGGAGTCTTCAAAAAAGAGAGAAAGGAGTTTTCTACACTAAAGAGAATTGATTCCCAGGGGAGTGAAACACATAGGAGTAGCCTGTATATCTCCTTTTTTTCCATCATATTTCAGACTATTTTCCAATAGACTTAAAGTCTGGACAAAAGCAGGAACTCAGTATTCCAGCTCCCTGCAGAACTCTGTCTGCACTTTGTAGCTCTAAAGTCCTATGCCCAGCATAGGATGATGTACAGGTCTGGGATGTAAACAAAAATGAATTATTAAAACAGAAATGCACCATTTTTCTAAGTAGCATCTTGATTTCTACTGAATGGCGTATTGCACTTTCTCTCCCTGCGATGGAAATCAAACACAAATACTTTGATACTGAATCCTGCCATGGCTATACCCATAAACTTAATCTTTCTTGGTTTGTATAACATGCGAAAACATGATCTTTCTCCTTATTCTGCTTGGCATTCGTTATTTTGGTGTTAACAAAGATTTATTTTCTCCCCACCAGCCTTGTGGTAGAAGATATAGTTGATTGAAAGCATAGAAGAGCTTTTGTACAGTGCATATTATCTCACTAAGAAAAAGGTTTAAAATATGACTTTGCATCTTTGCATCACTATGAAGACAGTATTATTCTCTAAACAACCACTGTGTTCACAGCAGTCTTTGATGAAAGTAAATAGAAATGAAATATGAAATTATCTCCATTACACTTGGCCAGATAAGAACTGGCTGAAAATACAACTTCAAGTAGATAGAGTTGCAGTTTTATTCAGCAATTGGTCTTAAAGAAAAACTATAAATCTGAGATATTAAAATGCCTAGAGAATAGTCAGAACAACTTCACAATTTTCTCAGAAGTAGGTAAGACTCATTAATGTTACCATCTTGAGGTCTATTTCTGAGAAAAAGCCTAGAGATGGACATAATTAAAGCAAGGGGCTTTGCAAAGACAAATTCAGGTGAGTATATGTGTGATAAGAATATTCATGGTAGTCACGGCATCACATGAGGTAGCTGCTACACATCAGCAGAGGCGACCATGTCAGTAACTGAAGATATTTTATTAAATTTAATTATGAGGAATCCACTATGACACTACAAATATGGCACTTTCAATAGCAAGGGTACCAATCAGCCTGCTACTGGAGAAGTTATTATCTACATCTCTTCATAAGTGTTGGCTATGATATGCCCCTAAAGTAATATTATTCTACAAAGCATCAACAACTCCATATGGAATCATACAATTATTTTCACATTCTTATCAAAAGCCAGCCAGATAGGAATGTGGTTCTGGTGAAAATGTCCTGCATTCAGGCAGCTGCAAATACCCGACCACCAGTAACAGATTTTAAGTTGCCTTTGGAAAGTTGCTGGAAGCACAGATACTGCTCCTATAAATGTTATTAAACCCGAGACAACTCTAAGTAGAAATTAAAGCTTCTCTAATTTTGCCTTCTCACTCCCAGTTCGGATGACTCACATGCTACCTCCCTTAGTTAAGTGGGCCTCTCTCATGACCCAAGCCCCCAGACAGCTGCCCTGGGTACCCTTTCAAGCTACTCATCCTCTGAGTGAGCCTGTGTAGAGCACTGGACTTCATTTGGTACAGCAGCCATAAGAGAGAGAAAGTGGGAATCCATGAACTTCTCAAGTGCTACTGACCATTTCAGGAATGACACTCCCCCCTTAATACAAGCTGCTTAATATTTTCTGGCAAAAGAAGTCTCAGAGGGCATGGTAGAGAAAAAAACATAAAGGAGAAGGCAGACAGTTTCTAAAATATGTTTTAGCTTACTCCATGTTACGCATTTTGTCCATCATGACATAACACAAATCCCCAAAATGTGTTCCATGGCAAATGCAGGTCATTCTTTGGCATTTGGAAGAGGAAATAAAGTAATATAAATAACAAGGTAGCACATCATTTTGGGTGTTTGGACCTCATCAATTCATGTGCACTTCTTGAAACAGTGCCCTATGGAAACCTGTTTAAGTCACACACAAAGAATTGCAGAGAATCCAGTACCTGTCAAACTGAAGAAGTGTTCTACTTTGTGAAGAAATTAACTTTGCATCTCAAAACCAGATGTGGATCTGCAAAATTATTTAAAGATAAGTGTCTTTCCCTTTCTTTCCCATTAATAACAATCTGATTTACTTAATTTACTTAAACCAGGACTGCTTTCATGGATCCTTAACATCCTCCCACAGGGGAGGCTTAGACTGAGCATTGGGAAGCATTTATTTACCAAGGGGGAGGTCAAACACTGAAACAGACTTCCCAGGGAAGTGGTCAATGCCCCAAGTTTCTCAGTGTATAACAGGCATTTGGACAATGCCCTTAAAAACATGCTTCAACTTTTGGTCAGCCCTGAGTGACTAGGATGAAATGATCACTGCAGGTCCCTTCCAACTGAAATTGTCTGTTCTNTTCTACTCTACTCTATTCTATTCTATTCTATTCTATTCTATTCTATTCTATTCTATTCTATCCTATTCTATTCTATTCTATTCTATTCCATTCCATTCCATTCCATTCTATTCTATTTTATGCTGTGCTGTGCTATGCTATGTTATGCTGGAATGACTGTGGCATTCTGAACATATATGGAATTCTTTAATTGGACACCACTAGTAAGTGCTGCAAATCTTTTTGTATTACATTAGTGTTTAGTTGGTTTTGAACATTCATGTTTTCAACCTGAGAGAATACTGAATGAATTTTTGGTGGTGAAACAATATCTCCATTTTTATTATTCTCAAGAAAAATGCATGGTAATATAACAGCCACAATAAATACATCCTCAAAGTAAAATCTTTTCAGTTATAGATGTAAACCTTTGCATTTTGGTCATACTTTAAAAAACACAAAGTTTAAATTTAACTGTAAACTTCATTTAAAAAAAGACAAAATGACACTTTAGAGGTGTGGTTGTTCATTTGATCTTTGCATGGCTAATAAAAGATCTGACATGAATATGCACTAATACCAATGGAAATTTATTCCACAGTGTCAGTAAATGTTGAATCAGGCACCAAATAGGTCATTTAAAATCTCAGAGTTGAAAAGGTGAGTCATTGCGAAAAGGAAACTTTTGGAGTCACTGAGTAAATAAGAAAATGCATGCACCATGACCCTTCAGATAATATCCTCTTTTTATCTAGATACCATGGGATAATTATCCTTAAAATGGGAAGTACATTGCTGTTGATGTGGAACTATGGCAATCATTCTCTCATTCATCACATGTTTCCAGATAGTGCCTGTATCTGACTGCAGACAGAAAGAGACCAGAATCAGCAAATGAAATACTGTCCTTGGCTGCCTACAAAAAAAAAGAAAAGTGATCTGGTTAAGTACCTGTGACTTCATGTGTGACTCAGGTCAGGAGCTGCATCTCTCCATTCTCTGACATGGATGACCTTTCTGGGTGAGCTACCTTCTTCCTACCTTCCTGCTTGCCAGGACAAACTCTCATGGGTTTATCAATTCTTGTTGTGCTATTAAATGAAGCCATCAGAATAGCAGGGTTGGTACAAGGCATACAAGGAATAGCAGACTCTACACCTCAGCCAAGTACCTAAGCAGAGGCATGTATTAAGAGCAAGCCCTCGTGTGATGAATACAGGTAACATGGGACTTACGTTGGCAGCCAAAAAAAATGCCTGGAGAAGTTTGCCTGCTTTACCTTAACTCTCAGCCACAAACCAACTTATCCTCAAAGTAGGAAGGCAGGCCACAGCCCCATGCATCCTGTGTAACTCTCCCTTCATGTCAAGTGCTAAACCTAAAGTCAAGGACAAGTTGTATAAGCTGTAGTTAGGCATCTGTTAAGATAATTGCAAAGATAACTTGTATCTATTTTAATGCACCCCAAAGAGGAGTTTCTTTATCAGCCCTGTTGAAGAAACATGGAATTAAGAGAATGTTTATGCTTACTTGATTTAATTCTACATGCTTCCAGTGGTTCATCACCCAGAATGTTTAAGGGAACCAGAAGAAACTGCTAGGAGTAGGAGAACTCAAAAATGATCCCACATCATTTAGGGTTATTTAAGATTCTGGCAGGACACACCAAGTGAGCAAAGCACCATGTAGGAGCCAGGAGGGAAGAATCTTGTTCATCCTAGAGTTGAAAGATGACCGACCTTCGAGCAAATCCACTGATAGTGCTTATGTACCAGAGCAGGTCTGAAGTAAAGGCAACAACAGATGATGCCTGGTGATGACAGCTAAAACCAGAGTCCTAAAACATCTATCTGCTGAGCAGAGCCAAGTAAAGCATCAGCTCATGCCTCTGATCACAGGCCACCAAGAAAGAACAGCAGCATTCCCTGGCACATTCAGGAGATCCCGTGGCTATTTTTGACAACTACCAGGTGGTGGCCAGCCAATACATTCTGCAGAGGGGCAGATGATCACATCTTGCTGCCAAAAAGCTTTAAGCGATTTACTCTCTTAAAGAGCTCCACTGTATTTCTAAGCTCTCTCCCAGGCAGCAGCATCTCAGCACAGGGTGAGCTGAGAAAAAGGGTCCAGCAGGTGATTTGTCACTTCAGCTGACTTCTCAAAAGATAATGCAGAGCTTACGGCGCTCTTCCAACCAGCTCAGGGGACACCTCAAAGTTACCTGTACACCCAGAGGAGGAATGTGTCAAGCCCATGAAGGTGCCTTTGTCACGGGTGAAGTTTGTTCCTGAGCACAGACATGCTGTTTTGCAGTGCATCTCGGGCAACCAGTACAAACATAAATCTGTCCAAGTTTGGGGGGTGCTTTACGGAGAGCTGAAGCCCCTTTGAGTAACACACTTTTGTCAGCAGAAAATAAATTGTGTGGCTCTTATGCCAACCAACATCCCTTTTTAGCATTTTAAAACACAATGTCACGTAGGAGAATGCCAGAGAAGTAGTCAGAAAACAAAAGAAACTGCAAGCCAGGGTCTTGCAAGTCTCCAGTGGAAATGGTTTTCATGTCAAATGACATAAGTGTCAAACATGAGTCACTGCTGCCATTTCTCCCTTCCCAGAGGAGGGAAATGTATACTCTGTGGTCAAAGCAAAGCAAGATGGGGTGATAGGTATAATGCAGTTTGACTCCAGTGCAAATGAGCTGTTAGGGTTTAATAAAGGTATCTCTCTATAATGCACACTTCATTTCCATAGCACCCAATGAAGGACTGGAAACTGAGTCTTACAGCCAGCGTGAGTTTACCAACATTTCACTGGCAGAAAGCAATACTCTTGGAAAGCTCTCCTGAACCACTGCCCGCATTTGGTAGCTGTGGTGACTAATACAAAGCTGTTGTTTTTAAAACAACATTGAAACAAGAAAACTGTAGTTCTGCTTCATTTTCTTCCCTGATTTTAGGCCAAGTGCCAGCAATGACAGACAGTTCAATGCAAAGAAAATTTAGGTGGGGGGGTTATTATTTAGACATGAAAAAGATGATGCACTTGCCTTCGAAAGTGTGCACACATAAAACATGTCTTTTCATTTTGAGAGCATAATCTTCTATAAAAGGGTCTGCTTAAACTAAGAGCAAAGTGGGCCAATCCTCAGCCATTGCAATATTGTGAGCAAAGCTCCAGCAGCTCACAAATGCCAGGAATCTGGCCTATTGTCTGCCTTTCAACCCCACTTTATTGTCTGTGAAGTTTGCCTTCAGTGTACCCAAGTTTAGTGTACTTCAATAACTCAGTCAACAGAGGGAAGCAGATGGCAAACATTCCCTCCCAGAAGCCTGGACTTTCTTTCTGGCATCTTGGCGATATGAGAGGCATCACAGATGCAAACTCTCTGGCCAGCACCACTGTGCTTTGCCTCTCGTTAAGGCATCGCTGCCTCTTAAAAGTCAAAGTGACCTGGTTCAATTTCGATACTAGCAGTGTACATGGTTTGAATCTTATCTCAATTCTTCAACAATATCTCCAGGGAAAAAAATTATCTTAGGAAAAAAATTGTTAACACTGCTCCTTCCCTGCTCATCTGGACACCAGAGAGGCATGCATGTTGTTAAGTCACACTGTGTCATCCCCTGCACGTGATGTGCCAGCTGGGTTGTCTCTGAGAATATAGAAGGAACTTCAGGGGCCAGGAGGGAGGATTTGCAGTGATGCCTGCAATGGCTGTTACTTTTTAGGTGTGCTTGTCTGCGAGCCTGTGAGACTCTGACAGTTCAGTGTGCCCAACGCATTTCACTATTTTCTCATTTTTTAGTAACACTTAATTCGAACTTATTAATAGTGACTATTTCACCAGAGCATAACCATAACCTCTCATCTGGAATAGGCATTTGCACTAGTGCAATGCTTTTGCTCTGTAGAGATGCCCATACATCTCCAGAGCAGAAAGATATTTTCTGATACTAGATTATTTACTGTAAGGGATATTTCAGTGTTCAGTGGCACTGAATTAATTATTTTTCCATTTTGACCATGTCACACTTTGTCCCCCAGGTCCCAGGAAGACACAGCAATCTCGAACTGCAGCAGTGATCTCATCCCCCTGAAGATGGCAGGGTGAAACTTTTAATTATTACCCATCATGCCAAGTCTCTGCACAAGTTTTTTTGTTTGGTTTGGTTTTTTAAGGAAATCGTCTTTCCCTTGTGCCTTAAATGTTAGAGCTGAGCCTTGACACAGTTGGTGGCCTCAGAGGAGAAGAAGGAAAACCCAGGGGAGTCAGCGCATTGCGCCCCGACCTGCAGAAAGCCACAGAGACGTCAGGACACAATACATACTATAAAGTTCTTTGCTGGAACAAAAGCACCCTCATTGCACTCTCATTCGCTTTTAAATCAACAGAGTTGTAAAAGTTATTTCTATAGGTGTCTATTTTCTCTCTCTCATAAAATTGTATGAAAGTGTTTCCCAAACAGCCCCATCACTATTGTGCAGCCCCGCCCCAAACAGCGCTCCTTTACTCCCATGGGCCACACCACTGAATACAGCAATCACTCTGCTGCCTCACAGCCTTCCTCCTCTGTCTTGTGAAAGCCTGAGCATAAACCAAAATTGTTCCAGAGACTCTAATCTGTGTTTTCTGTACACTCCCTTAGAAGACACACAACTGACCTATTTTCATATGTCCTCCAGAAAAGAATCTTCCTACCCACTGTAAGGAGATTTAGTCTTTCTCTCCTTACAAAGGATTACAAAACAAGTCCTAACAAGTCCAAACTGCCTTTTTTTCCCCTGATATCATCATGTGAAGACTACTTGGCCAAGGTTATAAGGGCTCCTTGTTCATTTCTTGAATACATGCCTGCCATCACTCCAAGGCAGAGATTGGTCATTTTAAGCAACTGAGGAACACATAGGCACAAATGCTTTGCTGAAGCATCTACTTATTAGTGCTACACATTTGTCGCTGTTCCTGGTATCAGGAGTAGAACTAGAGAGGTAACAGAAGGGAAACAAGTGATTAGTTAGGGGGAAAATAACCTATGGTACTGCTTGTGTCCAGGGAAGGCTGTAGGAATACAGCTGTGTCTGCAGGAATTCAGGATCTGGGCCACTTTGTGCAAAAGGAATTATGTTTTATTGTCAGCTTCTCATCCAGGTAATTACATTCATTTCATGAACAGAGGAAACTTCAGTCAGAATAAAGGTTCAGCCCAACTGATGGTGATCCTATCTCTTGTGTCTGAGCAACTGAGACATCACACAGTGTTGGAAACCACCATGACGTTTCTGGCAAATGAGAAGGATTGAGGGGAGTAACCTCTCCTTTCACACATGGGCCTTTCCTCAATCCTTACCTCTTTCCACAGTTCCCAACCAGTTTCCTTTCATGCCTTTAACTCCTCCCAAGACTGCACTCTAACTGCCAATTTTCACATCTTAGACACTTTTGTCACAACAGAATTTCCTCTGGGATCCCAGCTTGCACCTCCCCATGTCCCTACCAGGATCCAGTACCCCAAAGGCAATCTGTGCCATCTCAACAGAGTCTTCAGCTGTGCATCCCCCATGATCACACAGAGCTCCTTGAATGGGTATTTTTCTCCCCTTAAATCCACTTTTATCTAGATCTGGCCCACATGGCGATGATCTATATGTGTCACCAATTATTCCTCCCTGTTGAAGGGGTCTGCGTAGCAAATCCAAGACCTTCAGCCCTACTGACGAACCGTACACATGATGATTTGAGACGACATAATTGAAGCCATGCCTTCAAATAATTTATTTAAGGCCTATTACATTATAAACAAAAGATGTGTTAAAAATGCAATGTTGAGTTTTGAAGTCAAGCACAAAAAAAAAACCCCCACACATCTAAGGGAAGTATTAATTTTGCCTACAAAACCCATTTCATTCCAAACACTGGCTGGATTTCCTTTCATCAGGGTATAGTGAAGGGGTCTAGCTGTTGCTGAAATAGCTGAATGTGTTAGGAGACTTTGGAGTGGAAAATACAGGCTTAGAGTTAAGGGTAATGTGGGAACTGGATACTTTTTTCATTTTTTTTTTCCCTTCCATTTGCTTAAGTGCTGTAAGAGACTAGAAAAAGGTTTCCTAAATGTTCCCTGTGCTGAAACTCCGACATGGGAAGTAGCTCAGGCTGATGTGAAGAAGTATTCACCCTCTGGGGCTTCCAGAAAATCAAGAGCAGCTGTGCTTTGAATCCAGAACTGCTGCAGAAGTCCTGAAGAAAAAAAAAACCACCCAGTTTGAAACTCCTCTTCCAAGCAGCTCAAGTATTAGATTTTCAACTTTCCAAGTCCCAACTTCCTACCCAGAACACAATTCTACAACTCCACAGTACACTGCAAATATCACTTAATTTTGGGGCAGCAGATGTAGTAATGCTGAGACTGAAAACCCTGGGGATGGGGAGAGGGAGCTTATTAATAAAAATCTCCTCTTCAGAGTCAGGCTCCAATATAAAAGGGATCTCAACTTTTCCCTGGTGCTCTACCCACTCCCCTGGACTACACTTCTTTCTGCAACTTCTGTGATCTTGGAACAAAGTCAGGTTAGGTAGAAGTTCGGTGTACAAAATTATCTTCATCATCTCTCCCTGTCGCACAGGATTAACAGCAGTGTTGCAACAGTACAAATGAGTGAGGAGCAGACACTGTCTCCAAAAATTAAATCTGAGGTGGCACTACCCCCTGGCAAAGTCTTCTCTAGCCTCTTTTAGTCAGTCAGACATAGTTGGAAAGGGAACCTTTTTTGGGAAATGTCATATGCAATCTCATAATAATCTCCTTTCTGATAGGAGTTTTAGGTTATAAAAGTTAATGCAATGCAGATAGCTGAGTTGGACAGGCTGTTTCCCAATAGACTCTGGTATAAAAAGTATTACATTATATAAAGCTTGAATCACAGCTTTCTCAGCAACAGTTTGGTACAGACCAGGTTTCTATCTCATGAAAGGCGATGAAAATAGTGTGGAGGGAAAGTTGCACTTCCTAGAAGATCTGGCAATCAGAAGGGATTTTGAAGCCTTTTTCTTTTTCATTATAAATTATACAGCCAAAATGAAAGCTAAAGAATAATTTCATTATTGCTCCCTCTTTTTTAAAAAAATGCATGAAGTCAGACTGTCTGGCAAGCACATTATGAGGATACTGATGCAGTTTGAAAAAAATGAAACAAACAGGGATTTTTCTGCCCGGAAACCTGATATGTCACTCCTTCAACTTTTTCCCTGGGGGCAGACCATGGGAATTCCCAGTCTTGAGCCCCTGTGGCTCTCAGCCAGCCCTGCCATTGAGGCTGTGCTTTCAGCCTGGGATGTTGCTGGGCTGCAGGGGCAGAAAATGAGCCTTCAGTCTGTTCCCTGGCAGGATGAGGTTGAGTCTGAGGAGGCTGTGCAGAGAGTCCCGCAAAGCTCTGTCGGCACCATGAAGAAGGAGGGAGCATTCTTACCTCCCAGAGAGGAGAGAAGAATTAGAAAAATTTTGTCTAAACCAACAACAATTCAAAGATTTTAAAGCCCCATAACATATTTTGCTTTAGTTTCTTTCATTGACTACCTAACTCATTCAGGGCTCTCACAGTTTCATGGCTGGTTGAGTCAGGAGAGTACATAATATTTCAACTCTCTCCTTTGAAACAAGCATGTATTTCATAGGTATGAGGGAATGACAACCATTTAGCTTTACATCTACAATCACAGCTCTCAGTGTGCTTGGTTGATTTGGTGCCCCAAATCCCAGGACACATTTGTGGCCACGTGGTAGTTCAGCCCCTGGCTTCAGGTGGGAACTGCACCTGGCCCTTGCTCAGCTCATACAGGTTTATGTGGTGAGAAAGGTCTGTGCAGCTGGAACTGAAGTATGGAAGGCCAGACCTTGGAAACCTATTGGATGGGTTTATCTTCAAAAGAGCTTCTCTTTCTGCTTGCACGGCGTTTGCAGCACACTGCTGACTAATGCACCTTCCCCATGCCCACACCAACTTAATGGATATTTGGTTTTGGCCCCACAGGTATGTGCACCATTCGCATCTCCACCTATCCCAATTCTTAACAGGGTAAAGTTTAATCATTCTTATCCCTGGTGCTATTTTTGGGAAGAAAAAGAGTCATTCTGTCTTTGCGTGCTCCAGAAAACATGAAAGTCTCTAAGGAGCCCAGGCTTCCTGTTACCAGTGCCTTAAACTTTGCCCCACCTTTGGAAGCACAGGCAGCTAGTGGAAGAATGTCATCCACTCTAACAATTGATTTTCTTATGTACAATAACGTCAGACCTTTTAAATAAAAGGCTGACCCGTCTCCTTCTAAAATAATTCATCTGTTTTATGGAGTGTTGTTCTGATTATATACAATTCCCACAAGAAGGGAAGTACCTTTAAAATAAGGACTATTCAGTACTAGTACAGGATTTCCTCTTGTTGTTGATAATTTCCTCCTAACAGAAGACGCAATGCATCCCAGAGAAATTCAAAGGGGCAATCTACAGACAGTTAGGCATCTATGTTATACAGGGAACATTGTTCAATCACACTGATGTCCTGATGAAGTAAAAAACAGATATACCTGCTGTGCAGCATGTAAAAGAGTTCCTACAGCACACTCTTCAGTTCCCTTCGCTACATTTTTAATCACTATCCAATCTCACAAACTTTCACACGACCATTGCTGAACAGCAACAAATGACAGTTTTTCTCCTTCCATCACTTGCTATAGAAATCCAGCCTCTGAAATGGTATATGCTGTTAAAGAAGGCAGGCTTGGTGACAAAAAGAAGTATTACCAAGTCATTATCAGCACTATCTACAGCAGATATATAATATGGAACAAGCTGACAGCTCTGTGTTCTCTCTACCAGGTGTCCCTTATCTCAGAAGGAGGCCCCATACTCACCTTCACTAGAGGAGCTCATTTTCCACTACTGGTCAGAACACGCACCTGCCCTACTCACGTACTGGCGAAGGAAAGCTCATACCTACGTAGGTGGCTAAGCCATGCCAAGAAACACCATGCCAAAACTCAGGAGCTAAGTGGCTGCACTAGCAGGTAGGTGGTAACTGCTGCTGAAGGCTGAAGGACTTGTGGAAGAGGCTGCCAGTTATTAGGTGCTCTCACCAGTTATTCTGATGTCTCAAATTCCCTGTCAATTTGGGTCAAGTCCCCTCTCATGCTTTAATTCCTTGAGCTCCTTACTTGACTAGATAGTACAAATGCAATCAGTAAACCACGCTGTGATGCATTCTTATACCCGTTGATAGTCCATCTAGCCCTGGTTTCTCCCTAAACAGGGAGATGATCCATCAAATTCAATGAAGACATTCACACCCATTTGTTTCAGCACCTTACTGTTTTTAAATCATGTGCCTCACTCTTTGTACGTTGCTCATCTGACTCTGGCATACTGAGAAAAATTATGAATACTGAGTATTACCTTCCCCTCTCCAAATCCTCTGCATACTGGCATGCAGCTTAGTTCTTCATCTGGTGTCAGGTATTTCCGTACCTTTGCCACAGGCAATGCAAACAATGCATCACTTCATTCGTCTGTTCACAGCCTTGGTTTTCCTCTGATCCCGCAGATCAGCCTTCCTTCCTTCTCCTGCTATTCTCTTGCAGAGCTGCTTCATCAACTTTTCTACTCCCAACATCCTTTCTTCTGTGAAAGCAGCACAAAACAGAGAAATGCACGTACCTGTTTAACCTGTTACTAACGTTTGTGCCCAGACTTTGCAGCTTACCTTGGAGAAACACAAACCACCTGTAAAGCTCCAAGAAGCCTTTCCAGCGCAGAGAGAAAAGCACGGTCTGCAGAGGCTGCCCTGTGCTGAGGCAGCCCCAAAGAGCAGTAGTGCAGGGGATGTGCAGAACTGATTCCAGCTGCTCCCCTCTTCCTTTCCCAGAGGCTTCACCTGAAGTGAGCAGCCTGGTAAAAGACTCAGAAAAGGTCAAATGCAATGTGGTTAGGGGCTCTACAAGCAGGACAGAATGCCCCCACTGCTCAGCTGTCTGGAGCACTTAGACAAGCCCCTCCTGCATTATACAGTCATGTTACACGATTTATTGAAGAAAAAAAGAAAAAAACAGCTGGACAAGAACCTCTGTATACAAACTTTGCTGGGAAGGTTTGGGCAGGCTGCACACGACACGGGTCAGAGCAAGGCAGTTTGGTCCACTCCTTCAAGCTGCATGAATAATCAGTAGAGTTTGCTAGAGAAAATATTTCACGGGACTAGGTGGAATAAGAGAGAACAACATATAATACCCAAGCACTTCCTTAACAAAAGCTTTCACCAAACGAACATTTCAGACTCCCAAAAGACACCTTCAAGTATCTGTATCTTACTTGGCACTGGCATTTTGACATTTATGTGATGGCAGCCACGCTACTATATTGCAAGCATGAGTCAATGCCCACATCTTCTGGCTCCAGAAGAAAGGGACTGTTCTAATTTTTATTTATAAGCTGGGCAAGCGGAGAGAGAGTCATTCAGTTACAGGCAGAGCACACACAGATCCTAGGAGGCCAGGTAGGCTGGTTAATACATGAACATATTCGTGTCTTAGCATACTGACTCACAAGTACCACAATCCATCTCTGCATCCTTTCATGTAAGGCCTCAGAAAAGGGCTTTGTAAATAATTTCTGCTGCCTTGCAGCACAAAGCCCGTGACCTCTTCGTTATTCACTAGAGAATTCCAGCTCCAGGTAGAGTGTGTTACAATCCAAACTGGGAGTTTCTGGCAATAAACTTTTGCGAGTGTGCACACAATATAAAACAGGAAGAAGGATTTCAGTTTATCTGTGTTCACTTGGGCTTATTTATTGCTTGGAAAAAAAAAACCCTGGCAGCCTTTCCACCCCTATGCAATAGTCTAGGAAGGCTCCTGTCACCTGGGGACTCACATGCTGATGCGTGAGTGAAGAGAGCAATAGGCAGGATTCATGGGGTTTTCAGCATGATCCTAATAAACTCTGTCATGCTACTAGTGTTAAGGCAGGAGCGCTGAACAGAAAGTCTCTTAAGAACTACTGACAGCTTCTTTCCAAAAGCTAAAAAATGTCACTTTCATCAGCTATTCCTTTACGCCAAAGCACAGAATGGATTTCCAGAGGTTTGTATCTGGTTTTGTGTAGCATTTACCAGCTTTTTTAATTTACTCTACGCTCAAATCCAACTTCCTTGATAAAGGAAGATAATATTAGCTTATATGAAGTACCACATCATCTTACATCCTACACAAAGCTTTAGCCTGAGGATTTCCGGACAGACACATTTCATCCAAAGCGATTGAAGATGGCTGGGGGGGGTCATGGGATCAAGTCACACATGCATTTCCTTTCTTTTCCAGCATCCCTCTGGTTAATCTTGTGCTCCTGAATTGCTCTTTTGCAATAGGATAAACAAGTAAATGTTTTGGGCTCCAGAGATATCTATTGCCTATAGAAGCAAGCTTATTTTGCCTTTCTCAGTTTGTTTTTAGAAACCTAGCATCCCATAGGAAAGAAAAATTGCAGAACATCTCAGAACTGTAGTTTTTGAGAAACAGCAGCACCTAACATTCATATAGAAAATTTCCAACTACCACTGCCTCTTGAGGAAAGGAGACAACTACCATACCTGTTTCACAGCTGGCAAAACAGATATTAAGTGATTGCCAAGCCAGACTTACAAAGTTAGCAGCATTAATAATAATACAGCCCTGGACTTACAACTCTGGTGTTCCAGCTTCTGGGTCATGCTTTTCCCATTTGAATTACTAGTTTTTGTGACTTCTTAGAATTTATTCATCTCTTTCCATGATAACAATCAGTAGATTTTGAGTCCCTAAAAATTAATATTGAATTACTGCAAAAGTTGAATAAAATTAGTACTTTTCATTAATACCTTTGTTATTGGTAATGGAAAGAGAAGACAGTGGATATAGAGACAAACACCAGCAGTGAAACTTTTATTGCACTCTGCTTCTGAAGTCCATTCAAGGGTAGGACAGTGGGACAAAAATAATTATAGGGGTCTTTCTACACAAAAGAGCCAGCTATTTAGAGGCAGGCAAAGTCATTTGAATGTCAATGAAATAACCATTAAAAGGCTGAGAAGCATTGCATTTATTAAAAGATCTAAAGAATAGTTGCATGCACTATAGCAATCTTCTAGGTAGGAGTTGTTAATTTGCTATAAAAACCTGTTAGGGACAGGGCAGAGCATAATTAAACAGGAGACAATACACACTGTGAAAGGAAACTGGATTTGGAATTTTACAGCCTCTTATTTCAGGTTTCTACATGAAATACTATGCTCTATAATCTCTCCTTAATAACACCTATGTATTTCTAGCTCCCATAGTGTTTTGCATTTCATTTCTAGCAGTGGTCTCCGGCAGCCTCAGAAGGAAGGTAAAACAAGGTTACGCACTTGAATGCTCTCCCGCTCTTTCCAGCCTCACAGCAATCCTTCCGAGAAAGCCTCTCATCAATGCCACTCCTTAATTGGCCTGAGAGCCCCTCTTTAAACAAAGCTCTCGTCTCCCACAGGGCCGAGCTCTTTCTGCTATTCTGGCACAGCTAAATCCAGACAAGGATGTGCCATTTACCAACACAAGTGCACTATAAATTCAAATGTGCAGGAAAGAAGTGAAGTAGTTCCAGGAGAAGTTGTTGATGTTCTGCAGATAGATTGGCAGGTAGGACGGACCACATCAAGAGAACTCCTATCTACCTGTAATCCTGTCAGGCTGTTAGCTCAAGAAAAGGTGCCAGACACTGCCGGTACTGCTCAAAAACAAACACAGGATCAGCTGGAGACCTTGGGTAGATTCTGCACTAACGGACTGAATGTGAGCTACACCACACTGTAAGGCACAAAATTGCGTTCCAGACCTATAGGACAGATAACAACTTCCTGAGTTAGACAGAAAAGGACTCCACATTTGTAAAGATGATCACTTTTTAATATTAATACAAATCATGAAGAATATTCAAGTGCAATGCAGCTTTAACCTCTTCTTTAGCAGAAACCCTGCTATCTTCACTATCTGCCCACACACTGCCAGGCACATAAAAGTGACATGCAAAAAAAATTCTGCATTTTTCTTCCCTCAACTGTTACTCCAAGGCACTGTGATTCTTCATGTACTCAGCTAGCATAGCTAAGCATGCCATTATATCTGAGAAAAAATATAAATGCCCACAGCAGGACTAAGTAGCAACTGTTCGACATCTCCCGTGACACCCAGAGGCATAGAACTCTCTACTGATATATATCAGACAAGCATGTCGTTTAAAATACTTTGTTCTTTCTCCTTTATTTAGCCACAACACAGATACAAGAGCAGGCAAACCCCATCCAGTGGAACTCACTCAATAAACCTGTTCAGATTAAGATTCTCATGAAATCAAGCAAAATATATGTACATGCACACACTCACGCACACAAGAACACAGCAGATCCCTCACAAAATGAGGAGTGGCACTGAACTGCACCTAAAAGTAAAATGCAATAGAAAAATCACCTGGTTAGGATGCATCCTGCAAGCAACAAAGCTGTGCACTGAACGGGTTCCCACTGTACCATTCCATTGGCTATTTAAATACCAGGATCAATGGTTTCAGTTGAAAATTTGAAGCTCACAGAGAGTCTGACCTCAGATACACAAGAATTCAGGCTTATAGAACAATTACTTCACTGTAACTCAAAGCAGGATCTGGCTCTATGAGATGAATATGCATATGACCAGCTCCAGCTAGACGATTACTGCAGGTGACAACTTTATTTCCCGTAACTTCTCCAGCAACTGAACCCACTGCCAATACAGCGTGCAATCTGACTTTTGCACCCTCCCCACTCATACTGCTCCTTTTGGTAGAAGAAATAGTGTAGCAGTTCTGAGATGTGAGTAAATGTCTACTAGGGACTACAATATGATCGACAAATATACCAAACAACTGCAGAAGAAATAGAAATTGGGCTCTTAGATAAAGCTGGTCAAGCAGGTCCATCTGATTTGTCAACGCTTTGCTCAGAAATATAAGACTCAAATATAGTTTACAAAAAGAGTAATTCTTTATAGAACATCTCAGTGTCAAAATACTAACAAAAAACACAGCTCGTTAATGCTGAGAAGAGTGGTCTTGGAAAAATTACAAAAAAAACTAGGCCATCACTAACAATAATAGGTGGTATCTCTTCATAAAAAGCCAGTCTGATGTATTCAGGAAAAATGAAATATCTGAAACAAACTGTTTACAAAAGCTCAGCAGAGATCTAACACAAGTGTTAACAATCCACTATTGTAATTTTATTTTTGGACAACTTCAGCAACTATTAAAAAAAACCCCAAATAAATCTGTTAATACAAAAATGTAGAAATCAAAAAGAAAAATCCAATGAGACAGTTTTTAGACAAGCTTAGTTAAGGTGAAGCTGTACCTTTGTCCCAGTTACTAAGAACTTCAACTCTAAGGGTGGCATAACCCAGCTCAGCTAGGTTTATAGGCTTTCCCAGCCTCGCTAAGGAGTCAGTTCTTAGAAGGCACCAATCTCAGTCCCCCAGGGTCTGTATGGTTTGCTGAGTGTTGCTGACTGCGTTGGTGTAGACGGGCTCAGCACGTTGGGGGACAGCAGATGAAAGGAGCCAAACGAGAAGGGGAACGCAGACAGAGATGCCATGGAGGAGAGGAGAGGAGGAGACAGTTTGGTAGTAGATGTGACCACAGGGAGCACTGGTCCAACGCTGCCATTTGGGGGCACTCTGAGTGAGGAAGTTTCAGCATGTGGGGCAGCAATTCTGGTCTGGTGATGTGGTTCTGTGGAAGATGCTGTAGTACTGGTATTACCATGCCCATTTTGAGCCAGCAGCAACGGGTGAGGTATGTGAGGGTGATGTCCAAAGGCACTGCCCCAAGGAATGTGTCCAATGCCAGTGTGTGCACTGCTCGCTGCTTCCCGTTGAGAGGCGTAGTTATTGAGATGAGACACAAGTCGAACTCGCAGAGGGTCAGAGGCGTCCAGACCCTCGATGATACTCAGGTATCGAGCAACTTCAGCCAGGCACTCTCGAAACCCCAGACTCCGATAGTCCATAGCCAAAGCATGAGCATCAAAATAACCTAAGAGAAAAGAACAAAGAATGGAGTCTTAAGATGTTGTTTTCTAGTTACTGTCTACAAGTAGCCTCCCCACTCCACCCTCCCCTATAAGCATATTTCACTTGGATGTGGTTAGTATTCCCAACCGTAGACTAGCTGCCAAGCTCCTTTTTTTTCTTTTCCTTTTTTGTCTAACAAGCTTTTCTTTTATATCTGTGCTGTGATGCTGCAAGTCCCAAGACCAGTCACAGACTGCCATTTTTAAACTGGAATTGCTCATTGCCACTGGAGGAAAGTATTTTTGTTCTTTCCATGTCTCCCCTGTGCAAGTAAAACAACAGCACACTGAAATTCATTAGAAACACAAGTGCTAACTTATCAGAGGGGACTTAAGCAGGTAAAGTACTTTTTTCTTAAATGCCTTTCACCATTTTTGGTAATTCTTTTCACCAGTTATTTCATCCTGTATTTCTTCCTAGTTCTGTTCTGAATTTTCAGAAAGTTAAAGAAACAAACATTAGACAACAATAACAACTGTGTTTTCCAAGCTGCTAAAAGCTGATTCACTTCACAGTGCTGACACATTGCTAGAGACTTGCAGTTACTCTCCTCTAGGACCCAGAGCTAGCACCACGAAGCCTCTCAGTGCTAGTGATGCCGCACATCTTGTCAGGTAGGAGAAAGTCCCTAATTCCTGATGAAGCATAACAGAGCTGCCGCACACTTTCTGCAAGCACTCCCAATGCTCGGGAATGCGCTCCTCTCACAGCAGCCTCTCTGCAGGGCTGCTGACTCTGACACGCACGAAAGTTTACCTTTCCCTCCTGCTGTATGCAGCATTTTAAGGTGATCGACAGTCATCTGCAGAATCTCTGCTTTTTCCAGCTTGGCTGATCCCTAGGAGGGAAGGGGAGGCACGAAACATTTTAGGTAAAAGCAGAGACGCTACCGAAGGATGACTCTCCCTCCCGGGAAGGAGGGGGGAAACGCGGAGAGTCGCTGGACGCTACCTGCTTCTCAAAGGCGCTGGGCACCAGCCTCCTCAGCTCGGATAGGCTGTTGTTGATACGGTCGCGGCGGCGCTTCTCGATGATCTAGGGCAGAGAGCGGGGGTCAGCGGCGGCCGTGCCGGGCTGCGGGGAGCCGCGGCCGGCCGGCGGGCACTCACCCCTCGGCGCCTCTTCCTGGCCAAGATCTGCGAGGTGGTGGAGGGAGACATGGAGCCCGCGACCGAGCTCAGGTTCCTGCGGGGAGCAGCGGGACACCGGTCACCGCGGGGAGTTCGGGGTGTCGGGGCTCCGCGGGGCGTAGAGGAGGGAGAGGGCACCGCGCAGCCCCACGGCGCCCACCCCGCCTAAGCCTACCCATTCTCGTCCGCGCTCTCCTTCTCCACCTCGACGGCCTCATCCAGCTCCTCGCTGTCCGACGAGCTGTACTCGGGGTGCGCCCGCTTCATTGCACCGACGGCGGGGACGGGGACGGGGGCGGCGGGGCGCGGGCGGCCGTCGG
>WBMZ01013694.1:0-54575 GCA_013400975.1 Atrichornis clamosus
CCGGCGCCCCCGCAGGTGCCGGGGCAGGCGGGACAGGGGCCGCGGCGGGGGGAGAAGTTGTTTCCCGCGGAGTTCCTGCCGCTGCGGGGCCGCGGCCGGAGCTGCAACAGGCGGCTGCCTCCCGCCCCGCCGCGCCGCTCCGCTCCCCCGCGCCGCCGCTCGCACTTACTTGCCTGAGTCACCGCTCGGCAGCCGGGCGCGCACACACGCGCGCTCACACACACACACACACACACACACACACACAGCCTCTCTCTCTCCCACTCACATACGCACACGCGCGCACCGATCCTTGGCATTTTTCACATTTTTTTTTTTTTTTCCACGGGGAAGCAAGAAGCCGGGAGCAGCCCCGGGCTGGGCGCAGAGGCTCGCAGCCCTCAGGAGCCATCCCCTGGCGGCCCGGCCTGGCGCGGAGCTCCGCTCGCCGCGCTGCCCCGAGTTTTGCCTCCCTTCCCTCTTTTATTTTCCTCTAAAAGATGAAAGAAGGAATGTCCTTTTTCGCTGCTTCTTCTCCTTCTCCAGAGCTGCTGCTGCCGCCGCTGCTGGTTAATTGCACATTCAAGTGGAAAATTTTCGGGAGTCAGCAGAAACATTGTATCCAAAAAAGACAAAGTCGCAGTTACAGCAACACCGAGGAGATTGTCCCTGGAAAACTTCCTTTCGGTAGGAACCGCAGGGTTTTGTTTTGTGTTTCTCGGCGAGGTTTTGAAGAGCTCTATCGCACAGCTGTCCCCAGCGCTGGTGCGGAGGGCCGGTGGCAGCCTTTGTTCGCAGAGGAGCGCTTTCAAAGGAAGTACACTTCCAAGGGGGAGGGAAAAGTTATACAGTGCGGCTTTTGTACCCAAATTAAAACCCAGCGGCCCCCTCCACACAACCAAACAAAAACAGCGAGGAGAAATAAAGCAAGAGGAGGGGGAAGATATCGCTGTTTTCACCAAGTAAAAAAGTTTGCGCTCCTACCTCTGTTGAACATAGTCCTAGTCGTGATTTTTCTCCTCGTGAAATCTGTTTTAAGTTGAATGGTGTTACCAGTATAAAAATATTTATGAAACAATGAAATACCAGCCACCCACGTTTCTCAGGAGAGTTGTTAACTTATTAGAAACAAGTGCCTGCCTTTGATATGAAGAAATGAAAAGTGACCTCCAGAAGTGCTGGAAAGTTAGGGAGCAGTTCTGCCCTGCGCTCTCTGCATGTAAATGGCTCCCAGTATTTTTTAACTGTTCCTTGTTGAACACCATCTAGGAAAGAAAGGCCAAGAAACATCAGATTGTACTGGTGTTCTTTGACTTAAAATAGCATATATAAGAAATGTAAAGTGAAATGGCAGAGCCTCAGGGAAAAAAGGTACACATGCAGCTGTATTCCTGTATTAGCAGAAGCATATTTGCTTTCTCTTCGTGCTGATAAAGTTTAGAAATGCAATATTGCCAGTTAGCGGTTTTACAGAGCTGTCTGACCTGGGTAATGGCAAAGTTTGGAGCTGTGTGGATAACACGCTGTTCTCTCTAGCTGCGTGTTCAGTTATTATGCAGCACATCTAATATGGAAATCTCTGTGGGAATGCCTCTAACAGGAAAATTCATGTAAATAACTAAATGCTACCTGCAATTGAATATGAAAACAAAAATGATTATAATTACATTAGGACTTAATTTAAAATTATGTAGGATTCTTCTTACAACCCTAGATTGGGAATGTGTGTCTGTAATGCATGATGTATTCTATCTCTATAAATAGTTGGGGAATACCATTACAGAATATTAGATTTTACTGATGGTAAGATGGTACTATTAAAAATGACACAGATGTGTATATTAAATTACTTCTGGGGGTGGGAGAGAAGCTTGCATGTTTGTTTCTATGTGAAGATATATATTTTTATACACACACATATGCATCCTTTATTTGGGAATAGAAATACAGGAATTAATACAGTGGATGTTCTTAAAACACAAAATTGAAGATTTTATATTTGGATCACGTTTGCGAGTTTTTTAAATTGAGTTTTTGAAATTATTTTCATTAAGGGCAAACATTTTTGCAATGCACTGATTTTTCACCTTTGTGGTAAAACACATCTTTTCACACTGCACTGGTGTTTAACCAGGTCATAAGGCATTTTCTGTACCAGTAGGGATAATTCTGCATTTTGTTTGCTCCAGGTTTTTATCAGCTGACCAAGCAGAAATTTTGGATGCAAAGGATTTCTTTCAATTTTCCTTCTTAGCAATCTAGAAATACCTTTGGAAAGTACTTTGTTGCTAAACATGTTTGGTGTATTTTGAGCATCAATTTTGCGAATGCTGCTCTGGTGAAGTAAATATTATTGGCCTTTTCACCCAGGAGAGCATAACAACAGCTCTTGAGATTCAAATTATGGTTTTATATTCTGTACAGTTTCTTAGTCGGTGCTGAGTGGAGTGAACGCGAGCACTCAAGCAGAGGAAAAATTTTGATTTGACAGGAGTCTTAGTAAAGACAGACTGTGCTTAAAGGAGTTTTAATTAAACAGCTAGAAAAGAACAACAGAAACTTAATTACGAACTAGACCCGCCATGAGTTTCCATCTGAGACATGAAGATAGCGTGTTGTGATGTGTGGAGATGTGTGAGCATGTGTGTAGCGTGTTTGGGGTAATTTGTAACTAGTGTTTTTTTGTTGTTGTTGCTGCTGGACGGTGTAGTGGTTTTGGATATCGTTAAAGTGGTTTCTAGGCTTTGTTTGTCCTTGCCTGAAAAAGTTAAGTTCGCTTGAGTCACATGCAGAGGAAAAAAACATATCTTCTTTCTTTTTTAGATACCTTTGTAGATAATATTGTAAGCAAACTTTCAAGGTGTAGTACAGGCAATTCAATAATAAAAACTTCCAGAGCTATAGAGAAATACTGGTGTCTTTCTCTTCAAGAAAAGTGAAAGGTAAAAATAAGCAGTTCTATATTGTGATATAACTGTCAGTTTTCAATCTGTAAAGTGGGATGGTTACATTGTTGGAAGAATTTCACTACAAGTAATCTGATTTTATTAGAAAGTGCCTAAGACTGTTTCTAAAACATGAAGATTTAGTGTACAGTGTTGAATGTGTATGTTTGGGTGAAGGTTACCTTCAAACCTGCTATGAACTCATGGTTTCCGACTGTATATACATTTTTTATATATATATATTTACACACACACATCACTCGTTCTATGTGGTATTTTTTCATGACACTAATATTAATCCCGTATCTCTCCAGATATGGTTTAAAAGCTGCCTCTCTGTAGTGATTCCATTTATTTAAGAAGAAAATATTTGCTGGATCTAACCCTTACTCAGGTTAAAGTGACCAGGATGACTCATAGGAATAAACATTTGCTGGATGAAATACTAAGATATTTACAGCATATGGTTTATGTACATGCTTAGTATGATATTTAGTGTCTAAAGAAGGACATCTTTGATTAAAAAGAATATCAATTTGACACACATACTTTTGTCAAATTTTTGCACGGGGCTTATGTCCTGCTTAACTTGTAATCTGTCTAAAACTTGAAGGCAAATTTCTATTAACAGTTGATCATTCATTCCATTTGTGCTCTTATTCATAGCATGTGCAAATATGAGGTGAGTACTGACTTTTTAGAAATCTGGTCTAAATTCAGCTTAATTCCATCAACTTCATGTGGCCTGTTGCTGTATTACCTTGGCTGTAAGGAGGATGCAAACTGGCCATTTAAAAATGATTTTGAAGTCCCTGGTTCATCAGAGGGACCTACCTTTTCATGAGAGAAATAGTCCTTATTTCTGGGATTTGAGATTTAATTACTGTTTTGTCGCAGTCTTGCACTTTGCCATTAGCGCTTGCCGCAAGTAGGAATGTTTTATATTCCTAAACTACAGTCATTGCTATTAAAAAATAATTTGAATCGCAACAAAATTTTAGAACTTTCAAGAGGTAGATCATCTCCCTGAAAGCAAGAGCTGTTAGAGGGTTTGTGACAGTTTATGTAAGTGCTGTATAATTTAAGTTGCATCCTGTGATATATGAACAGATTAATGGCATTATTTATTGTAAAGCCAACCAACTCTAAGCTACTCTGAAGACACATTTTTAGAAGAAAAATCTCTGCAATAAATTCCCACTTTATGACCATATCTTGCTCTCTGTTCTTGGACAAAACTCCTTTTGACTTTTGCAAGTGGAACAAGCATGGAATAATATTTCCTGGAATAATTTTGTGTTTGGTTTTAATGATTGCTCATTTCCAAAACAGAAGAGAGTGAAAAGTTACAGACTTCAATCCTTTGAGGCAGCAGCTTCAAATCTGCTCCTCAGATCTGTCACAAAAAGTTCAGCTAGGAGTCTTCTGATTTAATATACCAAATCTCTCTTGTTTTTGTATGAAATCCTGATCCCACTGCAATCTTTATCTTGTTATTGGTAAAGCCAAAATTTTTGTCTGTGTTGATGCAGATTCCGCAACTTTTGTAATGTACCAGGTTATTAACGTACCACCAGAATTATATTAATTTTAAAATACAGGGATTGAATCAAAATCCAGCTCCTAGCAACTAATTTGAGCTATTCTACCCAGGAAGTCTCTGAATGTCTCAAATAGTGACCCATCTTGTGCTACATGCCCTTGTTTGCTGGATGAATTTTTGTACACACGTCCAGGACGCGATGGAAGTCCGCGGGGTGTGTAAAGGGTTTACGGACACTTGCCCGCCTGGCGCAGGGCTGCGACCCCATTTCCTGGTCCCTCCAACTTGCGCCCGCTTTGTCAGAGGCAGCCTGTTTTAGTTTGGCTCCTGTCCAGGGGAAGGTATCACCTACAACTTTTTGTTCTTTGTCTTCTGCTCATTGTTTACTGGAACAACGTGATTATTTCCCCTGCATCCTGTTGTACCTTTGCAAATGGCCTTCTTGGGTTTCTAGCTCTTGTTGGGTTTTCCCTAAACTTCTGGGTCGCAGTCGGCCTGTGTGGCAGCAGGAGCACGTGAGCACAGAATACAAGTTTGTTTGTGAGCAGGTCAGGAGGTAGAACGTGAAATCTCAATGTGCGGGGAGGGGGAAGGGAAGGAAAGTTTGGGATTATGTGTAAAACTATTAAAATGCTATTGAGTGGGAATCTAAAACAATGACGAGTGCTGTTGTTTTTACAGATACATGAACTGAAAACTGCTGCTAATGATGGGAAATGTTAATTATGTGAGAACATATTGAACTTATATTCTCTGGCATGAACTTTTTTAAATGCATCAACTGTGCTGCCTTTTATGCGCACAGCTTTCTAATTATCATAATTCAGTACAGCTCTGGCTTTTGGAAAGAGTTCAAGTGCAATCTCAACTTAACATGAAAGGAGTTGTTTTTTTTTTTTTAACTGAGAATGTTCAAGAACAATTTGAAAAGATAATCTAAAAATGCTACATGCTTAGCTGGGTATAAGTCAGAAAATAAATATGTTCCCATAACTGCCTATCAAAGCAGAACAGATTATTAGAACAGAAAGTTATCTATTTTTCTCATTATGTCTTTCACACTCCTACAGAACACAGCTAAAAGCACATTTTCTTAATTGAATACTGTAGACAGACCTACTATATATTGATTGACAGTAGTTTTTATTTGTCAATTTTTGAAATGATTGAGTGGATCACTGTGTTGTTATGAAAAGGTTTTTTTCCCCTCAAATACTAAGTAAGATTTAATTTTCTTAAATAAAGCAGGAAGACAACTTTCATGATACTTTTGGTATTAACCAGTCGTGTTTCTGTAACATATTCAAGTCCCATTGTACATGGTCCTTCCTTGTCTTTGTGGAGCTTGAGAGGGTTGTAAATATCAGGTCTGTCTAAAGCTCTCAAAAGTGGTTTGGGTTTAATTTTTGGTTGGTTGTTTTGTTTTTGTTGTGTTGGGTTTTTTTTGTTTGTTTGTTTTTGGGGCTTTTTTTAAAGAGGGAAAAATAATTTCATTTAACTTGCACTATCTTGAATTATCCTTTCAAAGATTTTTTTTTTTTTTTGGTATGTGATCAAATTGCTGGTTTCCACATCACACACTTCCCCCCATTTTTTTGTCTTTTCCGTTACTACAGTACATGCTACATTTCTGAAATGCAAAGAAAGCCCCAGTGAAACAAAATGACTTCATTTGAGCTGGCACTTAAGAGTAGAATTCACTTCCATAGTGCTGAAATAAAAGAAGCCAAGTGTTTTAAATAGCCACTCCCCTAGGCCAGAGTGTTTTTAGAAAAGCTCATTGTCTAGATTTGAGCTGTAGCAGTATGCCTGCCTCTGTTAAATCTCCTGATCCAGACAGCTCGATTTCTAAAGTCGACATCTGGTTTACTCTTTGTTCACCTGTTTAAAAAAAAATACAAAAAGGGGAGGTTGCCATTGCCCTAGAGCCCTAAAAAAAAAAAAAAAAAAAGTGTTAAATTGCCTAAAATCCTTGAAAAAAAAAAAAAAAAAAATTTGCTGTTGACAGTTTGTCAAATAGTGCTTCCAGTCTAAGACTGCAGTGGCCTATTGTTATGCCAGCAACAGGCAACAGAAGTTGTGGCACCATATGGCTAGTATATGCTTCAGATAAGCTATCTGTTAATTTAGCTTATCAGTAGTGTTTTGATATGCTTCGTGTTTGAATGGCCAACCAGTATGGCCTTGGGTATTTTTGGTGCCAAATTATTCCTTACCATTATAGACATCACAATTATTCCCTTGGTGGAATCTCTCACCATTCATTCACCTCATGGTGCTGTGAACAGCGGTGCTTATTTTTGGAATTAGCTGGCATGGTTTTGGTTTTTTCCTTTTACGTGGTTGTCTTTCTGTTAGGAGATTATAATTCAGGAATGACATTTTGGTTTTGAGGGGAGAAAATGTCAGAACAGACTTTGGAAGAAAAGGTAAATTCATAGAGTTTTAAGGGATTAGTGCTTCTGTTATGTGTATCTCAATTAAAAAAAATATGGTGTTTGGGGACAATGATTAATGGGAGAAAGGAAATTTTGTTCACACTTAATTCATCGCCACTGTGCGTACACATTCTTTTTTTTTTTGTCCTAAAGCTGGTTTACAGTTTAAAATAAAAAGGCAAAACTCTATAAGCAGTGTAATTTTCCACATCCCTGGTTTTACCTTTTTTCTTTCAAAAAAGATTAACCTTTAAAAACAGTTGTGTCCCTATATCTGCTGTCAGCTGATCTTTGAAGATTTTCATTTTCTGCTTTTTCCACAATCAACTGAATACCTTGTAGAAGATTTGAAGATTCAACGGAAGTTCCTTCATCTTCCCCCTACCCGTGCCTTTCTTTGGATGTAATTACTTTGTTGCAGGAAAAGTCTCCAGCCATAAATACAGCCTTCCATTCAAGGCCTCAGTGGTGTCCTCAGGGTTGGGTCTGCCCGTGTTGCTCTCTGACCTTGCAGCACATTCCTCTCGTCTCTTGCCCTACAGGCTCTGTCTCGCTGCTCCTTGCGGGGCACCACAGCAGTCCCTGCTTGCCTGGACCTTCCTCTCTCCTTGGGTATGCACTTGATTAGGCCCCTCTTTCTCTGGATCGTGGTGATTTTTTGTTCCCTTCCTTTCACAGTCCATCTTGCCAGGTCCTCCTTTTCCTGTCTCTTCTGCAGCTGCTCGCAGACGTGGTGTCACTGTTGGGTGCCTTTGCCCATCGCAGTTTCCTGCTGCCTCCACTCCTTCCTTGCCCTTGGAAAGAAAGGACCGCTTGTGCTTGTCATGCCTTTCATGTCCAGATCCTTAATGACCAATAAAAGGACCAGATTCTTTCTCAAAGAAATTTATAATCATCTTCTAAATCTGTTTGCTGACACCACTGTTTTAGTAATGAAAGGAGGTCAAAGAGAAGTAAATTTTTCTCCTGTTCCTTTAGAGAAATGTGACAGTGGCCATTCTTTGCCATCTCCCTGATGTCCACCCAGACGAACTGAAAAAGACAAGAACTGGCAAAGCACCCAGGGGCCAACGAGGTGGGCAGTGAAGTGAGAGGTGATGCTCCCACCTTGCTGCTCTGCCTGAGCTGACATTGACACATGCAGAAAACACGAAAGGCTTCCTGTCCTTGGCTGGGCATCTGCGGCTGCTACAGGGCTTCTGTTTTCTCTGCAGGGACACGAAATGTGGGTGTCTGCCCACTTAGAGCTGGCTCGGGGGCCGCCCCAAATTTTAAATCTGTTTTAAATTCAGATTTAGAGTTCAGGTCCATGGTGTGACTCATGCAGTTTGAAGACAGTAGCGTTTTTTGGGTTCTGGTTCATTACAGATTAGATCTGTGAACTCTCATTCTGGTGTGACTGGGGGAAGGTAAGCAAAGACCCTGGGAAAGCAGAGGTATTGAGGCTTTCAGTTCTCTGAGGCATCTTCCCTGTAGGTTATTTCTGAGTACTTAACAGTGAGAAGCAATTTTCAGCTCACTAATGTATCTGGTTATCACCCATAATGAGTATGGCCGTCTTTGGATTGATGGGTCCATTAAAACATAACAAATCTATGTTTATTTGGTACTATAAGATGCATTTTCATAGGGTTATATTTTGTTTTTTTTTTTAAATTAAACCTGAGAGCCTGTGAAGTTTTAGTTTATTTGGTATGTACTTGACTTGGCTTTACTAGTGTTTTATCAGTTTCAGCCACTGCTTTGTGATAGGAAATCCATAGCTCCAAATAATGTGCGTTTTGCTCATTAAACTGACTATTCTTTATGCATAGTAATTCTTTGCTCTGCTTCTTGACATATTTACTGTATGCTTACTGACCAGTTGTAGATTGGGAGTTGAAGGGACATATTTAAAAGACATTTTTAAATATGTGGCTTCCTATGCAGATTCACTTTAGCCTCTAGCATTAGTAATAATTTTTGCTGGTGAAACAGTGACCCATAAATAACTCTTTTGTCCAAAATCTCTAAAAACAATATGAAGAAGTCCAAAGGGTAGTAGAATTATTACAGTTCTTGGTTGCTTGGAAAATTAACTAATATTCTGGCCTCTGAGATTTTTGGAAACAAATTAAAGAACCCTTTTTTAGGTAGCAGGCTGCTTTTAATGGTTCTTCTGTATTAAGGAGAGTACAGTATTGTAGGTTATTTATTTCTGGGCATGCAGTGCAGGGTGAAGAGCCTGCAATTCAGCTAGCAATGCCTCTGTGCCCTGAGGTAAACTCTATTTCACAAAGGGAATTTTGATTATGGTCTACTGCTCTGTAGCATAGTGGAGGCTTCAAGAGGCAAGTGGTAAATGCTACCAAAGAAAAGCTGGATTGGAGCCACTGACGTCATCTAAGTAAATCTGCTGTAGGACTATAGCCATAAAATGACTGCCAGCCACTGAGCGCACTTTGGCCTTTTCTTGTCAAGTGTTTTAACTGCTGGTTTTTTCTTTTCTTTCTTTCTTTCTTTCTTTTTTTTTTTTTCTTTTCCTCCAAGCAAGATGCATTTTGTTTTCTATTTTTCTCGTGCTAGTTGTGCACAGGGTGAAATATAGAAATGCTGACGTCCCCCTCCATCCCCACAACACTGCACAGAGAGTGTGAGTGGCTGCAGCTTGCAGTTCGAAAATTAAAAAGTAAACCAGTACTTTTCCATACATGAGCCTAGCAGAATTCAGCTTCCATCACCAGCTATTTTTTAGGTGCAAGAGCCTGGCAGTTCAAGTTACAGCATACTGATGAGATTTGTGTTGTGGGCAAAAAGCATTTTGATGCCCTGGAAGGCGTGCTTCCCTCTGGAAGAACTAAAGGCATAGAAAAGGCTGGGCTCGAATTCTGAATTAGCACAAAATGCAGGTGTGTGTGTGTGTGAGCACTTAAGATCCAGTGTTAGTCATTGCTTTACAATTGGCCTCGGCAGTTTCAGTCACTCCTGAAACAAAACTTTCCTGTTGTTTCAAGAACCCGAATGTTTGATACTTTTTGTACACAGCTAAAGAAACCAGGTGCATTAACAATGGTAGCTCTAGGATTCCTTGATTAGTATGTAGCAGTCATACCTGTACCTAAGGCTGTATCTATGTATTGTTATCCCAGCTGCTCTGCACTTGAGTTTCAGCTGTATCAGGATTGCAACAAAAGTACTCGAGTTTTTGACAGTGGATTTTTAATTCATTGTCGACATTCTCTGGAAATGAATTTCCAGGAAGTTTAACACAGCTTTTTTTTTTTTTAAACAGAGTTCACTGTAAAACACATTTATAATTATTAGCCAGTGTGTCCCATGACAATATTTCCTTGCTTGATTTATGTACCTTTATTTTTTTTGCTTTAAAATAAAAACTAAGCATCACTGTTTTTGAAGTTTGAGTCTTATGATCAGAAATATATTAAAACCAGTATCTTATCCATGAATCATTAAATGAGTCAGTTCCTGAAACCACTACAAGCCTCGCAGTTCTTGGCTTCGGCTGAAAGCAGGAAATCCAGGCTTCAATAACTTCCTTTCCCAGTACTGGCTATAGCAGTGTTAGTGGTTAGTATATGCTGCTTTTGTAAGCAATAGGAAGATGTATGTCTGAGGAACAAAGGCTCTCAAGTCAATTTGCTGAAACTGTTTATAATTTGTGGTCTTGATTTGAATGTCAGGATGCATTGGCATATACTACGTTCTGTGCTGCAGTGCATTTTCCAGCAGTGATATTCAGCATACGAAATAAAGGGAACACATTATGGCACAACTCTTGGACAAAACCCATCTAATCAGTTTTCCAGAAAACAGGAAGATATTTTAGTGAAGTCATCCAACTCCTGAAGACTAATGGGAGTGAGAACTGAACACATAGGAGTAAATTTAAAATGTTTATTTAGCATTTGCTTTGTTTTATGCTTGTGCAACAAACTATTTTTATTCTGTTTCAGTGCTCCAAAAGGGCTTGAAAAAACCCAACCCAAACTTGGAACTTATAAAATAAAAACACATGATTTGTTTTTCAGTCTCCTTTTTTGCAGTGAAAACTGTTTGCCTCCTCGTAATCAAGGACACATTGATTGTCTCTATGTCAGTGGAGCATTGCTTGCTGCAGAATCTGTCCTTTAAACTTGGAATGCCTGTGTGCTCTGACACCTGTGCGAGGGGATGCACTATTTACCTTGTTGAGCTAATGGGGCCAGATTCAGGCTTGGTACAATGTTGATCTTAATGTGTTTACCCCTGGAAAATATTCAGTCCTTTATGCTTTTCTTAAATATTATGAAAGATAGTTTGGTATCTTGTACTTATTATTTGGTTAATTTAACTCTAATTAATTAGCAGCACATATAAGCCAAACCCACCTTCTTTAATTATTCTTCTTATTCTTCTCTCCAAAACATCATCTGTTTTTAACAAACTAGGAGGAACAGGAGTATTGAGAGCAATAAATCAGTAGATACTTCATTTAAAAAAAGAAAGTCTACTTTTGACAGCATTAGTTAAACTGTGTATGCAGTATTGATTAAAAACAAATACAGTGCTCTTAATTTAAACAGGCAGAACGATTACTGCACATTAGGCAACATCTTTTGTATTAGATACTTTACTGTTGTACAAATACTTTTGTATTAGATACTTACAATAAGAAATTGCTTTAATAAAGCAAGCTACAAGTGGGATTCCTTCTTAGCAGGTGCAGTTCGGTGTTGGCAGATCGACCTCAGTGTAGTGGTGGGCACTTAGAGAGTTCTGGAGCCAAAAGGCTCATGCAGGTGATCCCATGCTGGTATCCATGCTGGTGTCCATGCTGGATTGCCCTGCAACGATTGGAGTGAGGGAGAAAGGAGGGGATGCAGATCACCTTGACTGAAGGCAGCTGGGTGCTGAGATCCTTTTCACGTGGAGGCTGATATCCATAACAGGGACTTTGCCACCTCTGTGCAACTCCATGCCCATGGGAAAGACCAGGACAGGGTCAATGCCTCGCTCAGGAAATGACATTGGAGCCTTGGAAGGACTGCTTTGAGTTATGGGTGAGGTTGCCCTTAGGGGAGAGGAAGAGGCTCTCCCCTCCTGATTGTCAGGTTTGCATCAGGACAGTTTTCATGGGCACAGCTCATGCCAGCTGTGCTTTCTGCCCACAGCAGGGATGGCAGCATCCAGCCAGGGAGAGGCCACTACGTGTGTTTTGTCATGATGGTGCTGTGCCTTGGATGTGTTGCTGGGGCTTTTGCCTTGACAGAGAGCATCCAAGCAAGCTGCTTTGTTGATTCTGGGGGATCAGGATTTCTCTTTGAGTATTTAATGGAATGCTAGCGGACCATAAAGGTGGAGAGAGCATTTAAAAAAAATCAAGAACAGAGTAACTGGTCCATAACTGCAATTCTTAGCAGCAACTGGCACTGAAAGCATGTAGAGATCTCCAAGTGCCTCCTGCTCTGCTCTTGAGGGCAAGTTTATACCAGGATGAGGAGCTCAGAGCAGTCACATCCCAGACACGTGGAGTTCTGTGCCGTCAGGCTTGTGCAGTGCAGAGCACCATGTGAGCAGAGTGGCCTGGGCTTAGCACAGTGTAGCTGCATAAACAGTGAGACTGTTTTGGAGGCAAGCTGGCCTGTCTCACCTTTCCTTCTCCGTCACGTTTGAAGAAGGAGCATCTTTTCCTTTGGAAGATGCTTACATCCATGAAGGAGGATCCCGGGGAGGCCTGCATGGCTTCTCCCTTCCTCTGGGCTGGTTGAAGTGGTGCCTGAGTCACAGATGCTGTGCTGGAGCACCAGCTGTTGGTGCACACAGGAGAACAAGCCTCACTCAGGTGTGTCCCCTCTGCCATAGGGAACCAGATGCTGCTGCTTCAGGGATTGCAGTCTTCGGCATCACACCACCCATTGGGGATTTAACTTACTGCATTGTAATTAACTTCTTGTAATAACAATAATTATAATAATTAACTCACTAAAATAACAAGGAGGTTCGTCACGCTGCTTCTGCTTACTGATTTTGGGACAGAAATATTTCTTGTTTTCTGGTTAAGGCAAAATGTAAGTACTTGAGGAGTGGAGAATAGTAGTGGCTTTTCATGGGATCAAAGCAAATGTAAAAAGTATTGTTCCTGTTTGTGATCATATGAAGTGCAATTTTCTCTTAATTAATCTCAAACAATAGATTGTTTAAGAACAAAAGAAAAAACTTTGAAGTGGAATAAGCATCTAAATTTTAGAAACAGGTTATAGTTGTGCTTGATTTAATTTTTTTCCCTTGCGAAGAAATGTAAATGATTTAATATTGCTTTCCTAGTTGAACAGTCCTGAATATGGGAATTGTAAGACATAAGATCTGGAGATACATTTTGATCAAGTTCATACACTTTAAATGTGTATGAACTGAACATCTTTGTGTTGCTATCGATCAGAGAGATGTCCTGTTGCTCTAATGTGGGTTTTGGTTTGGGATTAGAAGCCTGGGGCTTTGAATTGCTTGCTGTCTGCAGACCAAGTCATCAGTGGCTAGTGATTGATTCATTAATTAAAATCAATTTAAATGGATTTGTAAGCCTCATGTAACAGATTATCTTATTAACAGCATGAGAAAGGCACTGTGATCTGCAAGGAATGTGTTGCTTTAGACAAAATATAGCACGATTTTATGGGAGAATTTAATGAATGGCTGTTGCTGTAAGTGATCTATGCAAATGGAAGAGCCTTGCTTAAATCCTACATTAAACAGACTCTTCCTGTTAAACATGTTTTTTTTTAATTTTTTGAGGCTTCTCCAAAATACTTGACTTTAACTGTATGTGTGTATGTTTCTGTATTCTATTCATGATCACACATGTTAAGTATTGTCAAGTTTCTGATATATATATTTTATTCTTGCAGATTCCTTTTTTTTTCCCTGCAACATCTCCCTTACCCTATTTAAAAATATCCACAATGAGAAAAATAATTTTCTAAATTACTGAAACCAAACTGACAGAAAGAACATGTAATACTGCTTAATCCATGCTCTGCCTGCTCAGCAGTGCTGTCTGGAGGAGACACTTTGGACAGCTGGAAGGGCCAGGCGGGCACAGGGGACTTCTGGCAGAAGTGAAAGTGTTGGAGAGGTGGCAATAAAAGCATTCCTGGCTGGGAGAGGGGAAGCTTGTCTGTCATCTTTGCATTAATTTTGTAACTTCTTTTTACATCAAGAGGTACAGCAAGTCATTGCAGGTGTTTTATTATGCTCTGTGATTAGGCCTCAAGAATATCTAAGCCAAAGTGTCAGCAAAATCAATGGGAATTTTAAAGTTAGTTTCAAACAGAGCAGGGTTGTTGCCTCCAAACCGTTGCCTTGCTCACAGCTTTTCAGTAATCTCAATAACATGTGTGCTCCATTCTGATTTGCAGCCCAGACTTCTCCAGAAAAGGAGATTTTTAATTGTGGGTGCTACGTTGCAGCATCACTTTACACCTTTCTTCCCTAGTTCATGCTCCCTGTGTGTTTGTGATTAGGGAGCAAAGTGAATTAAATTATGAGATCACTTTTCCATTACAATGAAGGTAGTTTCACTTCATTTCCTCTGCTGTATTGAAGAAATGGAAGAATCTATTATATCAACTGAAAAATTGTAATGAACTTCTTAGAAAAAAATCCCACACAACAAAATCACAACCATCGTACAGCCCTGAATTGCCTGGCAGACATCATCCGTTCAATGTGTAGGCAATTCTTCAAAGCAGAGCACTGTTGAGGAGAGGTAATCTTACTGTCATTGGCAGTATAGATTACAAATCTTTAACCAAAAAATGTTTGAGACTGGATTGATGTGGTAGACCCAGTTGTAACTGGAATTTGGTGAAATTAAATGCACTGGCTGAGACGTGAGGAATTTGTCATGGTAGAAAGCATTTTTCATTGCTTGTGGAAAATCAAACACGGTGTTTGGGAGATGCAAATCAAGTAAGATATTACACTTCCTTTAGAAAACTGCCAGAGAGCTTGGTAGTGACCTCCAGTTTGCTCCATAGTTACCTCTTGGTATTCTTTGGGTTTCGGCTTTAGGGGATGGGTGCTTTGCCTCACCATGCATGTGGGCACGTTGCCAGCCTGCTGCCTACCAGTGACTCCAGTAAGAAATGTGGATAACAGCTTGGAAGTGCAAACCATCAAAACAGCAGGTCTTGGGCCCCCTGGATGCACTTGTACACCTTCCACAAAGCCTAAGACACCTCCTGCACCAGCCCTTTCCTTCTCTGAGTCTGCAGCAGGTACAGATGTGTGAGTGTGGAGGTTTGTGGCTATGTCCTGCTGGGCTACTTGAGCCTGGGAACTTGGAAGCTGGCATTGAGATTCTGGGCGTGACCAGTTATTTCATCCCGGATGCAGCTCTTGAAACCAGGGAGAAAGTCTTCTTGCCCTGACTTACATTAGCTCCCACAGTAGCCTACCAGTTTCGTACTAGAGTAGTCATGAAATAATTATTTATTTTGTGAACCCTTTGGTTTGGAAAGGAGCAAGGAGACTCTTGAACTTGGAAGAAATGTGCTGCGTCACAGCATTTTCTTACAAGCAGAGAGTAAGGCAGATGTGCTGCTTTTGGCTGGGATAGAGTTAATTTTCTTTATCATATTTGGTGTGGGGCTGTGTTTTGGATTTGTCAGCTGGGGCTGTCAGCTGTAAGCCACAGCAGCAGGACATAAGCAGGGTGTAGCCCCCTCAAGGCTGCAAACTTGCAGAGAGGTAACTCCAAGGTGGCAGACGTGGGCCATGGTTACGAGCTCTCTCTTCTAGTCCTGGGTAGGGTGTGCAAGTGTAGTCCTTTCCTTCAGCAGCTTCATCTTACACATCCAATCCCTCGGTTGTAGAACCACAATTTCAATTAATTGACTTTCTTCAATTGAATTTCTACCATAGAGTTCTGGCTAAAAGGAAGAAGACATTGGTGAATAGCTTTTAAATAGCATACTGCATAACCCTGCCATTATGACTTCAGGGAATATTTTCCATTCCGCTTTTGTCTATAATGTGAATCTTAGTAACATTTGTCTTGTATTAAGGCTGCAAATTTTTTTTTTTTGTATGTATGTTGCAAGCCTTGTGAAATGTTTTTTATTCTCGCGAATTATAAATAGTTCAGTTGGCTCAACTATCCCTTTTGTAAGCACATGATTTTTTTGTAATAAGACATCGTTCTGGGGCAGTGTTGTACAACTGCAATTGAGTTGTACAGTAATAAAATTTCCATGGTGTTCTGTGAAGGTTAGTGGTATGCAATTAATTGCTGGACCCATGACAGGTGCTGAGTAGGAAGTGCTGGTGCCTTAGACACTAAATATAATAATTAAGCTCAGGGGTTAGTATTAAAAGCATGGGAGAGACATGATTCTCATTAACACAGAATTTGTGCTGGTATTTGTTTTAACAATGCTACGGTAGATATAGATTAGTGGCTTAATGTTATGCTTGCAATTTGTATCTTGCATCATCGAGGAAAGTCTCTGTTCTGAAGCTTGGGAGATGGGGGTCAAATTAAGAGCACTGTGTACTTAATTTGTTGCTAAATTTTTGCTGCATGGTAAGCCCGTCTTACTAGTGAAAGTTTCTGGTTGTGTGCATGTTCAGAGGAGAGAGCTGTGTGCCTTTGAAGGCTTCCAGAGGGAGATCCTGGCCATCCACCCTCTGTGCCTGCATTCAGGTGGGTGGCACCTACCTTAGCAGGTGTACCTGTTTACTTGGGTGGGGGCAAAGCTGTCAGTAGGTGTGGGAATTCAGGCTTGGATTTGAACATCTCAGTCTTTTGAGTGCCTGGGTTAACTCTGCCTGTTTCATACCGTGGCTGCCCTTTGCTGGCCTAGCGGAGGTATCACTGGGCAACAAAGAGGGGAAAGCTTTGCAGCGTAAGAGGGAATTTATGTTTGAAAACTGCCTAATTGTACTGCATCGGCAATTCTTTGGGTTTCCAAGCTCAGCAAAGTATTTTCTGTTTTACTTAGGAATATTTAGAAAAACTCCAAGAAACAGTCAAAATGCTTATGTTTATTTTTCCCCTTTTTACAATGCAGTCCTGTGAATGCAGCCTGCCAGATCCCATTGTATTTAATTCTGCTGCCATGCCACGAGGCTCACTTGGGGAACTGGAGAGCATTTAAAATAAACTGTGGTAGTGTGTGGTGTGTGAAACTCTCGTAGCACACGTGTTATGGTGTGATGCAAACAAGGCATAATTGCGAGGAGCACAGACTGAATATTCTGCTGGAATAGGCCAGACTGAACACAAAATGTCACAACTGTGAAGACTGGGTGAAATCTTGGTTCCAGAGAAGTCAAAGTCATAAATGAATGGAGTCTCTTCCACTTACATTTACACCTTTATTCACAAAGTCTTTTATAGAAGCCTTTACTCACTGGCAAACAGAGTAAAGAAATTAAGGAGAATTTTACTCTTTGTCAGTTCAATATCTGTCCCCAATTTTAATCAAGTAGACTTACTTGAACTCATGGCCCTCTTTTAGACAAAATGAAAAAGATGATAATTGCTCGTTTCTCCTCTGATTTTAAATGTGCACATTTTATGGGAGGATCAGTTGCTATTAATATAAAAAGGACAGTTTGCCTTGGCTTAGTCCATCTTTGTAAGAGCCATGACTTGGAAATTGGAGAATGTCTCCCTGTGGAATGCTGCTGCTGTTGAAGGCACTGAAATGTGTTGTGAATCCCTGTGGCTAAGTGCTGTGGGAAATAGTGAATTAATGTTTCAACAGAGGGTGTTAGTAGATACTTCAGTGGAACACAAACTTTTAAAGTGATGTTTTAGAGGATTTACCATTCCCCTTGTGGGCCAAACTTCAGTAAATAAAATTGCTGTAGATTCAACAGAAATAGAAAGCTAAAAATAGTTTGCAACATATATCCATATATCTCTCTATCTATCTATCTCATATACCAATTCTGACCAACCCATGTTTAAAATCATTGGATCTTCTGATCTGGTGATTTTAACATGCCTGGAGATTTTTTTACTGCTTCTGGGCAGGAAGGTGATCATGTGATTAAGGCACAAGTCAGGGAGCAGAGATTTGCATTTAGTTTCTGGGGCAGAGTTGAGAGAGGAAGCTGGGAGAAGTGTTCCTAGCTCAGATCACTGGTGTAGGCGCAGCTGGGGAAAAATCAGAGAGAAAACCACGCTGTTGCATCGAGGGTGCAAGTTAATATTTGCAAAGTCCTTTTACATACCTGTGTGGAAAGTGCTGTCAGTGTATGGGATTGTCTCCGAGACAGAGACTTCCCTACTTCTCTACTTTACCCAATTTTCTGTAATTGGCTTGGAGTGGTGAGATTGAGTGTAATTAAGTCTCATAATTAATTAATATGAGAAAGCCAACGCAAAAGCAGAATAAGTATTTTAGATTCCATGATTTGTTCCCTTCTGTAAAACTGGAGTAATAATACCGTGTTACTTAATGCTCTAAGCAATAACTGGGTAACAGTTATGAAGTGCTTTATTATGAAAAGGTATGTAAAGAACCATTTTTAAGTGTAGAAATGAATGCCTAGGTCTCAGTCCTTGCAGACAGGCTGATTCTCCTCTGAAATAACATGCTGACACTGGTGTGTCTCAGGCCCAGAAGATATATCAAGTTCATATTTAAGGCTGCTCAAAGAATGATCACAACTTTTTTGAAAAATTTTTTTCTGAGAACTTGTCTTTTTTTTTTTTTCCTTTTAAATTAAAATAATAGTTTCAAAATCCTTAGTTAGAGATGTAATAACAGTGATTTAGACTTCCCACTAAAGTCACCAAACAGGCCAGACAATTCTATACATAGCTTAGGACATAAAATCTCAGAGAATATTTTATGATGAACTGTTAATAGACTGCTTTCATCACGTGTGGTAATTCCAGATCCATGAGAACAAGGCAAGTTACAGAGCTCCTGGATCCCTTTCTGAGAATGACCCACCAGCAGCTTTTCTTTATTCTTTTGCATTTGTAGAATTGAGTACAGTTACTGACCTGGGAATTCACTCCACCTGTTAGACACCAAAGGGTAAACCAAGGGCTGCTAGCAAAAGTCTGCCCAGCAGCCTGTGTGGAGGAAAATCCACTGCCTGTTTGGCAGATTTGTCCACAGGTAAACGAAATGAGGAGCGAGTCAAAATCAGCTGCCCAGGTGGGACTGAGGAAACAAAGCAAAGGTCAATAGGTCTGTGCTTCCTGTGCATTTCTGGGAATAATGCTTGGACTAGGGATGGGCCGTCAAAAAGCTCATTCTGATTGCTCCCTGAAAAGGTACCAAAAGCCGTGTAACTTGGCTGGGACAGTCAGAGCTGAAGCTTTTCAGTGAAAACGCGGATGTTATGGTCACTAAACCACGCAAAGGCAAGTGGTTCAAAGCCATGGCCAGACCATACTTTTGTCAGCTCCTTGGCTTCACTGTTCCAGCTGTGCAAAACTGAAGAAGTGCAGGGGAACCCAGAGCAGGAAGGATGAGCTCTAAGTAATTAACCTTCCAACTGCACAGCAAGGAGTGTCTGTGCCCAGCACGAGGCCAGGCCATCAGCTCTAGGGGTGAGGACCTGGGGAAGGCAGCTTGCTTCAAGCAGTCCGTGACTGCCCTTCCTGAGTGGGTCCTGGCGGTGTTCCCTGATGGGTCACTCAGGCTCTGGTCACTTTGCAGTCCGGCACTCTGGTGGGAGTTACACTCCAGTTGCACTCCAGTGGGAGTATCCTGTGGTGGTACATATGCCTACTGTTGGTCTCAAAAAGAAACCTCCAGAACTGGCTTACTCTGGGGAATATAGGAAGGGTATTTTGGAATATGCCTCCTATAGCTGTAGCACTGCTGAAATTTAACTGCTGTAAAATTAAAAGTTTTGGAAATGCATAATCCTGTATGATAAAGTTTGGCAGAGAAATGCAGTATTCCCTTTTATTGTTAGCTACATCCTTTTCCTGTGAGAGCTTATGAGAATGTTTTCATACTTAACATGTTTCCTCTCCTCGCTGTAGTTCATCTGCCAATCTGACCCTCCCAAGGAAAGTAAGCTGGCTGTGATTGTCAGATAGATGAAGGGAGTGTCATCAGGAAAAGAGCAGGCAAATCTGAAGCCTAACCCTTTCTGTGGGACGGGGTTTGGCTCGGTGTGATGCAGAAGGTGAGAGTCAAAGGCCATCTGTGTATCTCCACAGCACTGTAACAGACGTCAGATAAATACACTGTCCCTTTTGTAAACTTCTTAAGAGAACTTCAGAGCGGGCTGTTGTTTATAATGGAGCAGCGGCAGCTGCTGCACAGCTAAATCTGCAATTGAATTGCCAGAGTATATGAGCCTCTTGCTGTGCCCCTCATAAAACTGCCCTGAAAGAAAGTCATATTTATCTCAAAAGTGGCAGGCTTGGCGGGAAGCCCTGGTAACTTTTTGCCAAGCAAACCTAAAGTGAAACTGGCTCACCCCAACTCCGCTAGGTTTGGGCTCACCTAACCTCCTTTTGAGAGAGGCTGAAAGAAAGAAGGGGTGGGGACAGAGGATTGCATACAGTTCTTTTAGATTTCCCTGGCACATTTCCACCACCCCACATGAAAGTTCTTTTTAAAATCACAGTGAAGCTTGAAATATATTTAATAATTAAATTAAGATTGTTCCTATTCAGTTTTGGCTTTGCTGAGTTTAATGCAGGAGTCAAATAACTACTGCAGACAGAAGAAAAACAAATGCTTGGCACTTTTCCCTACAAGGCTGAAAGTGAGTCAGTATCTAAGAAGGCTTCTCAATGGAAAATGAGAAAATAATCTTAATAAAAAATTCAAATTATTCATATGAGCTGCTTGTAAATTATGCACATAAATGTAGTAGTTGCCACAATGAGAAACTTCTCTAACATTTTTGGCAGACATTAACTTGAAAATAAAGACTGAGAGATAATTATTATTGTTATTACTACTGCTACTGTCATTTTGGTTTGTGCTGCATTAGCATTAAAAGGCCCAAATGAGCATCCAAAATCCACTGTTCCAGGCTCTGCTCTACTGTAAAGACATATTCCCAGCTCAGGAAATCTTAGTTTTTAAATGCACAAGACCAGGCATAAGATAGGGTCTCAGGCAAGGGAATTTAGGGGTCTTGCTCAAGCCCCACAGGAACCTGGGGCAAGACCAGGGTTTAATCCTGATCTACTAAATTCCAGTCCAGCTTTCTAACTGAAAGCTGCATCCCTCATGTAAGCCTTTTGACTTCCTTAACAAGATGAGGCTTTACACTGCTGTAACATCAAAATAAGGTACTGACATCTTCTTAGGAAGGTTTACTGGACTCCAATTAAGTAGATCTCCAGGAGGACATCATGGGACGTCAGGACACTTCATGACTCTCCCCACCCTGCCCCTTTTCCTTTCTCCCCTCTTTTTTTATTTTTAAAAAAATAACATCGACCAGTTTACTTTTTATTTTCTTTTCTGAGAGACTACACCTCCCGCTCATGACTTGTCACACATTGTGGAGTGTGGAGGTGCAGCATCCAGAACCAAAAGAGGAAATGTGCTGATTTTGGCAGTTGACCAAAATGACCTCATTTCTTTGCTATTGGAAGTTTGTGCACTTTTCTGGCAGGCAGCACAGTTAAAAATATGATTGCCTAGCTCATAGCATGTCTTCATTGAAGAAAATGCTTGCCAGATACTTAAATGCTTTATTCAAATCCCTTCTAGTAGCAGAATATACCTGATAGGCATAGGCAGCTGGACAGCCTGGTCAGGGGCAGCACGAATGGGATGATCGGATTTAGAGGGCAGAGGAAATGGGACAAACATTCCGTGCTTTGTGGATGAGGTCTGGTGCTTCTAGGGCTCTGCAGGTGTGTGTGAAAGAGGAGTGTAATGGAACACCTGTGACCTCGCACCTGGGGCCCGTGTGCCATCCCTGTTCCTGCCAGGTTTCGGGAATGTTCCCTGCCTCCCCATGGAGCATGGCCTGGCATCCCAGCAGCTGGGCCCGGCATGAAACTCTGCAAGGAATTGGCTTTCAGTGGAGCACTGCTGCCTTCCTCTCCTCAAATGAAGCCTGAGACCGTGGAAAAGTCCTGGTGAGTGATGCAGGTGTATCTCTAAACGAGATTATTGTAGGCTTGTGCTTGGCCCAGAGGCTCTGGTGTGAACAAAACCTTACTAGCTAAAAGGCACAGCAGCATGATAGTCTGCAAGAAAAATGGGAATTATTCAGAATTGTAATTGAAGAGTCAGGTGAAAATTAAGTCTTCTCCTAAGTTAAAAAAATCTGAAAGTCATTAATTATTCCAGGAAGAGAAAGTAATAAAAATCTGCATGGAAAAATAGCTATCTAGATCTGAACGGTGATTATGTGATTGTATCAGAGGTACAGATGCATGTGTACATTATAGTCTCCTAGAAATATGTAATCTTCCCAGAAGAACCTGACTGCAAATCACAGAAATCTTCTTTTACTACTTTCCACCCCTCCTGAAAATGTTTCGGGTGTGTCCTGTGCATCAGAAGGGGGTGAGATTGTTGTTTGAAGGTTTGGCCTTGGAGAACGTAAGGGCCACGGAAATAGTTTGGCAAAGGAGCTGAGCAACAGCAAATGGCCTATTTCCCTTCACCAGGTTAGTTGTGTAAGAGCCTTCTTTTGCCCAACATGATTGATTCTCCTTTTTTTATTTAATTTGCGAGGATTCAACTTTTGGCAGCTCGCTTAACTATTTTGGAGATTGAAAATAGAGCGACAAAAGTAAACCTGCTGCAAACCTGCAGATGTATTGATGGACTATTATCTTGCAAGGAGCTTTTTATGGGTAGATTCCCAGAATCTATTGAAATACTTGAGAACTCCTGACTGCAGGAGTAGTCTGAAATTAAATTATATCAGGCTCTTCCAAGGAAAGACACTGTGGAAAGACATTGCTGCTTTTGGGAGATGGAATGGCTCTGTCATGATATTTGTTCCATTGTAGATGCAAAACTTCCAATAACAGCTTCTTAAAGGTTGGTTAGATGCTAGCTGTTTAATCATACAATTTTAGGTGTAACTGTAAATAGGTAAAAACCTCAGCTAGGGACTCAGATATTTCAAAAAACAAAAAAACCCCTCAATTCAGAGCTGCTTTTGGTTAACTGGGAGTGACCGTGAAATTGTAAACTGTACAGAAATAGCGTATTTAAATAAGTCATTTATCATATTGCGTGCTCCATATGATACAGCTATGTGATGTTTTTAAAAGACAAAAATCAGATTATCTTTGACTGTGTCACCAGATGGTGTGTAACGGGCAATAGAATTATGGATTATGAGACATAACTTTCACTCCTAGGTAACCTGACTGAAAAAACCTTTCTGCCTTGTGAAAACAAGACACTCAAGGACTGAGTAGCTGGCAGAATTATTTTTTCCTACCTGCAGAAATTCCCCTTGACCAGGAAACAAGTTGATACATGTAGCCAGAGAAAGAAACAGGCAATCAAATGAAAATATTTCTACCTCAGTCTTATTACTGCCTTTTTTTTTAACATTAAAACCAAAATTGTTCTTAAAAAGGCTCTCTCCCTGTTAATGTAGTTAAATTTCATTTACTGCTGTAACTTGAACCTTGTGGTAGTCTTTGTACAAATATAAACCTGGGGAGAAAAAAAGTTGCAATCTTAAAATGGAAGGCCAAGCTGTAAGTGATTTGGAAAAGTCTCTGGTTACCTGCATGTAGTGGTCTAAGTTCTGAGTTAGCAGAAGTGCTTGCAAGGACCAGGGAAGCAGAGTGGAAGGACAGGGAGGCCAGTGATTCCTTTTCCTTCTCTGGGCCCACTCACAGAGTGCCCAGGTGCTCACGTGGAGCCAGGAGAATTGCCAGCACCAATGGTTTGAATGCCAGTGTGTTGGATTTCAGTCCCTGCATCAGGTCAGATGAGTGGGCTCAGCCCCCCACCCGCCTGACACCCAGGTACAGGGGTGCAGTAAATCTGACACCAGCAGTGGGAATGGCAGGATTATGCCTTTGTTTTCTGACAGCCAGGAGGCCTAGGAATAGGCATATTTTTGAAAGGCATGCAAATTTAAATTCTGAAGAGGCACATTTGGTCGCCAGAGAAGAACTGCCTGCCTGAAGCGCTGGCAGCCTGTGCCTTTAAATTGATGCATTCACATTAAAGAGAGACATTTAAATAATGCAAAGGGGTAAACTAGCTTGAGTTATGTGTGGTTTGAGCTGGGTGACTCTTACTGCCTTTTATGGAAATCTCTCATCTAAAGTCCTGCACAATTATCCCCAGGGGCAAGTATTAACCCCATAAAAGAGAGGATATCACCAGTTTTAGATCAGACATTATGTATCTGTGTGATGGCTGTGGTTGGCTTTGGCTGAAGATGGAGCTTTGTTAGAGCCCATGCTGGTAGCTGGATAACGGGAACCTGGGCTGCCTTCCCTTATTCGTGAAAGAGAGGGAAACTCTTTGGGCAGAGTGATTAACCCATAGCACTAATTAAGCACTCCAATCATTCTGCAGTAACGAGGTGCTGCTCATAAACGAAGGGGAAAAGAAAAGGACTTACAGTGGCCTCATTTCTGAGGGCCACAAGCCTGGCTGTGCCCTAGTGGGATGGAGAGGGCTCGGCGAGGCTCCCGTGTGTTCAGCTGCTGTGCTGGGGCAAGGTGCCAGTCCCAGGGCTCTTTGTCACCTCCCCGTTGTGGCACTGTCATTGCTGCACGAGGGTGACATCCTCAGCATCCCATGTATCCCACTGCCTGTGGGGCAGGAGAGGGAGCTCTGACAGCAGGGTTTGGTCTGTGCTTTGGGGGGCCCTTGGGGCTCACAGAAGGGGCTGTATAAGCGGGTGGTTGGCGCAGTGGGCTCATGAGAAAGTTGTTTATTGATTGAAGCAGTGCATGGGGCGGTGAGTTAGCACTGCATTATCTGATGCATGGCTGCAGCTCTCCCACGGGCTGGCTGCCCGTAGCCAGAGCTGCCAAACCTTCCTTGGATTTATTAATCAGGTGATGTCACGAGTCTGGGCCAGTATGTCTGCACTGGCCTTGGTGCCTGTCAAAACTGATCTCTGGAAAAATCCAAAGCACATGTGCAGTGGGAGTTGTGAGCCACTGTCCGCTCCAAGGTGCACATCCATGTGTTTGGTCACACTTCAGGAAAAACACTGCCCTCTGCAAACGTAGTTTGGAGCTTGTTTGGGAGCTGCTGAGGCTGTGTCCACGTGTGTAATACCACGTAACAGCTGCTAACATCAGATAGCAGCAGTGTGCTGCTAAATAAAGAAAAGCACTGTCTCTGGTTGAAGATACAAAGTGGAGCTCAAGGAGGGATGAAGCTGGAAGGCAGCCCTGACTGAGAGCTATCCAGAATGTCACAGCCACGGCCATGGCCTGCTGTACCCCCGGTGGGATCTTAATGACTGCCTGTCCACAGCACAGGGAGTAAAATTCTCTGTGTGCGGATCACTGAGGCGTCAGGCAGGTGGGAGGTGCTGGCTTTGGCTATCAGCACCCTTTGCCTTGCCTTTCTCTCTGGCTTTTCCCAGCCCTGGGGTCAGAGGCCAAAGAGGTAGAGCAGCAGTAGCACACACTGCAGATACTTTTGAACCCTGGTGTTTTATGTTAACTCACTTTCTGTTCTCATTAATTAAGAAGTTGCTTTCTATGCTAGTTTATTTCTATGCTAGCTCAGTATCTCTCATCCATTCTTTTTTTCTGTTTCTTTCTCTACAACTTTTCTATTTTCAGGAGGTAAAAGCAGAAATACATAATTACAAAAAGAAATTCCTTGAACTTATAAAATGCAGGTTGCTTAAATTATGCAGTTAAAGGATAAAGAAAATCACAGAGCAATTTTAACAAATTGCCCTTAACTGGATTGCACAAACAAACCTCTCATAAGAAATCTTAGAAAGGTGTGTTTGAGGGTGTAATCTTAGCTTGTGGCTAAGTAGAGTTAAACTTGTTTTTCAAGTTGGTTGTGTATAACTTTCTCATGCTAAAGATTGTGAGCATTCCAGAAGGAAAACAGTTCGTCTGTGGCAGGAGTTTGATGGCAAATGTTGATTATCTCCAGTAATTCTGGCCCCTGGTCCATGTCCAGTACTTTACTCAGTGACTTTCCTTCTGATCCTGTATTCTCATTGGCCAGATTGTAAAATACACGTGTGTATATTTGCATGGAATAACCTTGATGTTTGCAGGTAGTGCAGTTTTCAAATCACGAATTATGAACCTGAATACAGCAGAGCAGACATAGTCCACTCACACTTGTCTTTTTTGTCAGATACAAGACAATTGGTACATTTTTAATGTGTGGAATAGTGTCTTACTCAAAATTCCCTTTTTAATAAACACCACTACCTCAGTGTTCGGTTCCAAAGTCCCACGCACTTTCTGAATGGTTTTGTAGGATCACCAACATCCCACATCCTTACTCCAACTTTAATAAGTTTTTTCCAGCATATACAGTTTTTGCTGGTGTTTATGCAGTCTGTGCAAACTAATGTGAACAGCTGAAGAATTACCATGTATGTATGTAAGGAAGCATGATACCTGAAAAACCTTTCTGTACAGTAGCCAAGCTTATGTACATAAGAGAACTGTTGATGCTCTATTACAGCTTAATTTGTTAATGAAACAAGATGGACTGAGCTCCTACTACACCTCTTTGGATGTTTGAGGCTAGGCACAATTAATTTATTTGTACTGTCTATGTAGGCGTATGCCAGCTAATGTACTGTAAGAGCTTTTATCTTTACGTTCTTAATGAAGAGGGGCAGGTTTTTGGCAACGAGACAAGGATTTTCTGATGACTCATCCTCTCTGGATTGTAAAACACTTTCTTGTAAAATCAGGGAAGAAAAGATGTTCCTTAGAAGTAGGCTCAAACAGAGTAGTTTGTCTTTCAGAACCTATCTGCAAAGCAGAAAGAAGAAAGGCTTAGCTGCTTTCATTTAGTTGTAATTGGACCTCTGCTGAAAATTAAATCATGTTATTGGAGAGGATGTTCTCATATAAGGTATTAAAGCATCCTTGGAGTAAATGTGCTGTAGGTTGCATTGTCAAGTACCTTAGTTTATGCTCCATTGTCATTATACTGGTATTTTGATCACCTTGGCAATACATTGGACATTTAGTTAGATTGGAGTAGATCTCTTTTACCAGTAAATTGTACTGATTGATCCGTGCTCTTTGCCTCCCTGCCATCTAGGAAGAAATGTTGAGTCCAGGATTTGGTAGAAGCTGGAGCAGGGGTTGGGTGTGAGTATGTGAGGGCAGAGCTAATCCTTTTCGGTATAATATTGAGTATGGCTTTCTGTTTAAGTGATGCACTGGCTAAATGTGAGTGTCAGGCGAACAGGGAGTATGCTTCATGTTCCTCCTGATGGAAGAGAAGTAGGAGCATGGACTATTCTAGGGACCTTAGTACTAAACCAAGAAAGAATAATTGGAATGCATGAGTAATTGCTTTATTATGTGTGAGGAGGGAAATTCTGCTTTAAATGAAAAATTGAATGAAATTATTTCACCTCCTGGTGCTCGTTCCTGTTTTTATGCATGCACACTCCTGTAAACACTTCCTCCCACTTGTGTGTTTGCTTTCTTTCTCTTTGGGAAAAATGGGAGAGTTTGGGCAGCAGGGGGATGCCCATTACTGAACTTCCTCAGCCTCCTTTGCGCTCCCTCACAGTGCTCTTCCTGAATGACTTGGGTGATGAAGCTGCTGCTCCCTCTTATTACGGTGGTGTTTATGCAATCCAGAGTGGATTAATTTAAATCCCTGATTTTAATCACAATTTAAATCAACAAGCAGAGCACTTTGATTTAAATAATTAAGCGTAATCTTGTTTTGCATTTTTGCTTTCCAGTTACTTTCCTAAACAAAGGCTCAGTTTTATTGGTCAATATAATTTGCTAACCAGGGCTGTTTGTTGTACACAATTGGGTTTCTCTAAATACACGTGCCCTGGTTACGTATGTTTACTCACGTTCTACATTTTCACACTCTACTTTTGCTAGCAAAGAGTGAATCACATTTCTTAGTAGAAATAATAGATCTTTTAATCTCATGTGATTCATGCATAGTAGTTTGAATTCAATTAAAATACACAAAAGTGATGTTTCAAGACTGCTTTAGTGGTTTAAGTATGTTTAATGTTCTGACATACAAGTCAAAGATTTAAATTGAAATATGTTATGCTTTTAAAGCTGATCTGTTACACAAAACCGATATCTACAGCTGGTGCATTGAGCTGATTGGTTCTGGACACCAAATGCTTCAAACTTTGTGAGCCACTTATGTCGTCTGTAATTGCACATCTCAATTTTATTCATGAATGTAAAGGGGAAAACAAACTTTCCTGCTTTTCTAATTGTTTTCCTAACTTACAATGAACTAATTATAAACTGGACTACCTGAAAATTGAGACAGCTGTTGCTGTAACTTGCAGAAAAAAGTGCTATTGAAAGAAACCACAGGGTAAAGCTTCAACAAACTGTTTTAGATGCCTAAGCAGTGAAAACTGTCCGTTCAATGGTTTCGCTTTCTCCAGAAAAGTTAACAGATTGAGTAGTGACATGAGCATAAAATCACGTTAATTTTTTTAGAAACAAGTTTAGGATAATATAAAAAATAGTATAAGTTGTCATAACTTAAAGGTTTTATTTGGAAAAACAAAAAATTGCACTCATTAGGAGGGTTTGTATTTTAATAATATGTACTTAAATTTGTTTTAATATAGGTTTTTGTATTTCTGCTGGAACAGTCCTCATCTATCCCTTAAAAGTTAAGATTCCTGTTGTATGTACCTTCACACCTGCTTTCATGGCAGCACTTTTGGCAACAGATTCCTGGCTGTGACAGTCCATTTTACTCTAATGCTTTGCTCATTAGAAACATCATAGTCTGTGTTCTTAAATTAGTGCCAGAGAATTGTAGGTGGAGTCACAGAGCAAAAGATTAAAGGATTATATATTCCTAGGCTCTATATTGGAGCACATAAATGTTAACAGCTCCATTCACAGAATGAGAAGGGTGGTTTAAGGATTTGAGGCAAAGTATTTAAATTGTACATTTAGCTTAATTTTGTTCTAAACGAGAGAACAACAGCCAAATCTGGATAATATGCACTCCAAAACATTATTTAAATGTTCCCTTCCACTGATTACTCATAAGAGGACTGTTAAGACAGCAAGTCTGTAATACTGCACATGGGAATTGCAGTATTCAGGATCATCAGGAAGTTGCTCAGCAGAGGTGGAAGCTTGCTCAGTTTAAGATGTCTGAATTTCCTTCTGTTTCTTCCCTAATTGTAGATTTTTCTCTTCTGATAGTGTAGCTAAGGAGTGGGAGGTTGATTAAATTTAATTCTGATTTATCTGAGTTCAGTCATGTAATCTCTTAAAATTTGTCTCTAAAGGTTAACAATCCTTTGGCATTTTCATCTTTGCTTTCCTACCCTGAAGGAAAACTTAGTGGCTTGCAAGTCTAGGAAGTTGAAGATAGCTGGTTGTATTTTTCCGTATCTACAAAGCCATATTATATCTGGATTCATATCTGCTCCTGGAAAATTTTTTAGGCTTAATGTTTAATTTCCATATTCTTAAAAGGGAAAGTTGTTCAATCCCAAGGGTTTCATTTCGCTTCGCCTCCAGGCAACCTTTCAGTCAGGGAAAGGTCCGAAGTGCTGCACAGCCCTGTTTTGTGTTTTGCTTCCTGCCCCACGCAGCGTGGAATAAAAGCTCAGGACAAAAGGGAGCCCTGTGGGTGCACGTGGTGCCTTTGTGGTGAGCCTGAGGAGGACGAAGGTGACGGATGCACGTGGGGATGCTGATGCCTGTGTGCCCCACTGTGGCTCTGCCTGGGGTTTGCTGGGCAGAATCTCCTTCTGTGGCTCTCTACTGCAGTCAAGCAGTAGCCAGCCTCAGCAGTCCCACCAACTGTGAGCTTCCAGTAAGTAAAATTAACCACTGAGACTCTACCTGGGACCTGGTACCCCAATATCTCCATCAGAAGCCAACTGGGACTTCACCCTGTAGAGGACTGTGCTTTCCCAGTTTGTGAGTTTTGCAGAAATACCAGACACCTATAACATACTTTGAATACACTTTTACCTGTAAAGGGGTTTCTTTCACCTGAAAAGAAAAAAAAGGCAAATGAACTGATTTTGGGGGGGCCCTTTTTTCTCTCCCAGATGAGAGGATCTGGTTTCTTTCATGATGATTTTTTTTTAAGTAGAATTCCAGCAGTCTTCTACGAGAAGACAAAATATTTCTGGAATGCAACACCTGCGCAAAGAAAATGAATTACCATGTGCCAAAATCCTTCAGTAAATGCTGTGTTGTGTGGGTAACTTGACAAAAGTTTTGCAGCAAACCATAAACATCTGCAAAACATTTGAAAATCTGGCCCAGACTTGGGGCTGCTTGAATTCTAGGGCATTTGTAATAATTTACTGTTCCACAATATGTAATTATTTGTGTGCACCTTAGGACTAATTTTCTTGGCAAGAGTAGAAAAAAGTCTATTTTATTAAAGATGTAAGAATGACTGATATCCTTTACCTGTACAACTCCAGGGTCCATGTTTATCTTTTACCTCTGGAATGCATTTACTTGTCCCTATGCACTTGTCTGTGCAGCGTGGTTAGGAATGGGAAAGGGGCAGCAGGTTCAGTCCAAACTGCAGACACATGTTGCTTTTTGGTTTTTTTCCTTGGGGAAGCACTGAGAGGATTGAAGTCATTCAGCTAGCTTTGTTCAGCTAAGCTGAACGTTGAAAAAAAAATCCACGCCATGTGTGCTTTTAGTGAACTCTGGGCTTAATCCTAAATCTTTTGAGTTCAGTGACAGGTTAGAGTGTCCAAGGAGTGAATCATCGGCTGTGCACCAGCCGCAGCTATGACGCTGCACGGGGCATTGTCCTCCTCAGCCCACTCGTGTGAATAATTACCTATGGTCTCATGCAGGGGGTTCAGCCGTGCACAGAGCAGAGAGACCAAAAAGAGTCTTTTTTTATGTCACCTTTCTGCTGGGAGGAACACCCAGATAAGTGGTTTCACCGCGCAGTTCTTGCCCCAGCTTCCCAAAATGCTCGGTATCTGTGCTCACTGCCAGATTTCTAAAGGCCTCAGCTTCCTGGAAGGCACCTAAATAAGGGTCAGATTTTGAAAAGAGCTTAGCACCCAGCCTGCCCAGCTTTTCAGAAAATCTGGCACCGAGTGTCAGAGCTGAGCCTCTGTGGAGATGCTGGGAAGAACGCTGCCTTCCCACACGCCGCGCCGGGACAGTGCTGTTGGCTTTACAGGGCTCGCAAAACATTGTTAAGGGGAACAAATAGCAACAGGGAAAAGAAACCCCCCCACACTCTGGTTCAACAGATCCCGGGGTGGGGAGAGGGTCCTTTCCCTTTTTAAAGATTCAGTTCAGGCATTGTCAAAAGAAATAAATAAAGCAACATCATTTAAAAGCTCTCGGAACAATAGTCTCTTCCACTTCCCTTCCTCATTGTGGAGCCCTGGGCCCAGCTTTTGTTTATTTTGTACTGCCAGCCTCATGGTGCCGGATTGGTCGGTGTCTGATTTCATTCCTATGGGTGATGTCAAAAGCTGACCCAGAAGTTCTCGGCAAGTTTGCTTTTAGCTTTCAGTTGTTGTTTTTGTGCGTGTATCCGTGTGCACAAGAGTACTTTTCAGTCCTAGGAGGATTCTGTTACAGGCTGAATATTATTCAGCTGCAAAACTAATAAGGAATAATATTTGTGCCAGGAACTGCATGGCTTGTTTCCTACAAATACTAGGAATAGCAAGCAATTCAGGCACTGTGAAATTATGGAAGTTGTAATTAATATTAATTACAGTTCTGGTATTACTCTAAGACTTAAAAGGAAGTTCAAAATCTGTATGAGAGTTTTGTAACAGAACTGAAAATTGGCATGATTAGTTAGAAGGCTGATTTCACATTCATATTTAACACTACTACCAATTTTCTTTTAATAGCTGTATTAGGACTGTAACGTTAATCTTTTTTAGCATTATTTCTTTTGATTGTCAAACTGACAATTTAAATATCAGGTTCTCACAGAGGTGTCCGTGCCACTGACAACAATATTCTATGTTCATTTTTGTAGAAAAATAAGCAGTGTTTAAGGGGTCTTTTTGTGTGTTGTATCTGCAAATATTCCTATCTTTGTTAAACTTTGTTTTCCATTTCTCTGGCCTTAACACTTGGGTAGTTTTCCTTCAGCAGCCTCTGACCTCTCTCCTGTGTTTCTTTTTGTTAGATAAGTAAAAGATGAGCATTACTTTATAAGGACATAGTTTCATACCCTTGTCCTCCCTTAGAGTACAGTCAAGTTGCTTGTATAAACATGAACAGTTTTGCTTACTTCTCAGTTTATCCGAATGCCAATTTAAGGTTCTTGAGTTGTGTGTCCCCACCTCTGCCCCAGTCTTGCCACCTCCTCTTTGCTTTGTACAACATCTCACACAAATGCAGTGGTAGTATGTAACCAGCTCCATAGGAAGGCTGTATTGAAGCTTTGTGTGGCATGAGAAGGTGTGTTCACCCTTTTCCACTACAGAAAATATCATGTTATGGTCCTGGAGAGTATTGCAAAATTACTTTCTCTGTTTCTATATTTAAGTACATGGCTTTGATAAAGGTCTGTTGTTGTGTCAGATTTTACAGCAAAATATGTTGGTCAGGATTTTAATTAAAGAGAAGGGAACATCCCTTCAGCTCTGCAATACTGCATCCAGCAAAACATCCCTTGTTTTCATGCCCATGGTCTTCTTTTGAATTGTCAAGGCAAACAGAATTCTTGCCCTGAGATTCCTTGGAAGCAGGACACTTGGAGAAACTTGGATACCTCAGACAGTCCAATATAAAGAAGCAATGCAAGGCGAGAGTACTTTTCACCTGAAGAGAACTCATTGCACAGGTTCAAGCATATTATTTTAATTCCTTTAGCCTTGTTTAGGGTCATGAAGGATGCCATTCACTTAGGGAAGGCTGTACAAGCCCACCAAAGTATCCAAGGGCTGAGATTCCAGAAGCCGGCCTCTGGATCACGTTGCGTCCTTGTTCAGTCTCCTTTCCCCTGCTTGGTAGCAGTTTTCATCCAGGGCTCGGGGCTGGCCTTGGTGCCTGCCTGGCCCAGCTCCAGCTGCGTCCCAGCTTTGCCTCCCAGGTGCTCCGTTGTTTTATGATTGGCTGCTTTTAGGGATGGCCTCTCTCATCATCCTTGTCCGAGAGCAAACACTGCAGCACAAGTGACATAAGCTTTACAAAGAATTTGTTAGCTGATGGTGCCCCCAGCTCTGGTGGAAATGTTAAGAAGGAAAAGTTATTTTATCTACGTTCTGAATCTGTTTTAAATACTGTGCTTTTTATGATTTCCATATGATTCTTGGGGATTTTAGCATCAAAAGACCCAGATTATCTTAATTGGTGTAAGAGGTTGGAAAGGTTTTCTTCATGCTGGACTTAAATAGCGTTCCTGCTTGGATGCTTTTGCACTGGCTTAGTCCTTTTGTGACATGAAAGCCATTTGCAGTTAAGCAGATTCCCCCCTTTTATTTTGTTTAATAAACTGAAATAACCATACTGTTAAGTAGTAAAATGCAGAAGCATCGTGCATTTTTAAAGCTTCCAGAAATAGCCTACAACGCATTGCAGAAATTAGTGAAGCCATACATGTAATGAAAAACACTTGGTAATGGACTCCGGATCAGTTAGTGGCTGATTTACTGCCTGTCCTGTGTTTTCCCTCCTCTCCATAAACTATCGTTTACAGATAGGAACAGCGAGGATTTCTTGGAAACTTTTTCCAGGAGAGAGGAAAACCCCTTAGATTTAGAAGTGCAGTAAGTGGCTTTGCGCGGCTTTGCTCCCAGCGATTACTTTCGCTGTTTAGCAGGAACCCGCCCTTTTATGTGGACGGCAGTTTTCCTGCAGGGAAGGACCGCGCCTGGGTCGCTGCTCCCGCACAAAGGGCGGACCTTGAGCGCACAGATGGCTCAGCCCGGGCTGGTACCCGGCCTGTGCTCAGCCCTGCCAGCCCTGCCTGGCCCGGAGTGCCAGGCTCCGGAGGGCTGTACCCCGCGCTGAGGGATGTGCCGGGCTGGCAGAACGTCCCCGGCGCCGGGGAAGGGCGACACAGACGGAGAAGAGCCCAGATCTGCTGCCTCTCTGCCTGTGTTGGCTCTGTGGATTTGCACCTCGAACAATGGCTGTGTGTGCTTCTCTGTGAAATGCCTCTGATAGTTTGATGTCTGGGCATAAATGTCCGTTTGAGATGCCATAATTCCTATGTGCTTCCCGGTGGATTATTGGGAAAACACTTCAGGTAGAAGTATGCTCTGCTGTTCCAGCAGTTGCTAAGAGTCTTTAGATACGGATTTTCCCCCTTACCCCCTTTTTGCACTCTGCAATACTTGCTGAAGGCAGTTTCGGTAAACTGTGTTTAGCCTGCTCACTGCTGGCAACATCCTCTTGAAAAACTGGGCACCAGAACTTGTTTTGGGGCTGAAAAAAATCTCTTTGTGGTTTTGAATAAAATTCCAAGCAAAAGAATAGAATTAAAAAAAAAAAAAAAAGATGGGGGGAGACAAAAGGGGCATCTATGCACACAGATCAGATTTTCAGGATTTAACTAACTACTTGTTTTGTTGTGCTGTAGCTTCTAAACTGTCTCTGTAAAGCATTTACTTGTTTGGCTTTAATGTTTTTATTGCTAAATGTTTGCTTTGCACATGAAACAAAACCATCCTTAAGACTGCAATGAAACCATTAGTTGGTTTGCATTTTAAAAAAAGCAGAAGTCAAAACGGAGTTAAACGTTTAATCATCAATCAAGAATTAAAATAATAGTGGAGTTTCTAATGTGGAGATTTTGGTGCAAATTTTAAATACAATCTGCAATGCTCTCTGCAGGTTTTAACTGATTTTGGCTTCTGTGACCACAGGTCTGAGGTCACAGCAGTCCCCTGATGTGTCTAACAAGTGACAGTTTTTATTATCTGCATAAATCTTCTGATTTTTATTTCTGATTTTCATCCTGTGGTGCGCAGTTACTGGACTATTTCTGCAGTTATCTAGGTGTTTACTTGTGTATTTGAAACTTGCTTTTTCCTTCCCCCTCCTTCACAGAAAAGTAAATCATTGGAAGGAAAAGACTTATCAGATAGAAACAGATCATTTATATAACAGAAAAAATAAAAATAATAATAAAAAAATTAGAATCCTACAGTCTTTGATGCAACAACCATCTTCAAGAATGGAAAAAAGAATGGAGTGGAAAAGCAATTGGAATTTATGTGAAACTCTCAGTGGGCTCATAGACACAGATAACAATTCAGTGCTAAATGCCTGGAAAGAACATTTCCTAATTTCTGCCCAAAGAACTGTTGTTTGCAGAAGTTAGACATGAACAGGGTGGGAGAAAGACTCTAGAAAGATGAGAAAGAAGATACAGGGATCCAGATACTCTGATTTTTTTAATAGAAAAGGTTTTCACTTAGTAGCAAAATACTGTGCACACAGTTCCAAGTCCCTGGGAAAGAAATCTAACAGTTTTACTGTGAGACAGAAAAGACTGACACAATTTCAGGAGTTTTAGTGAGCTTGTAAAGCATGCCTGGGAAAGTCCCTCATGCAAATCATTCAAACTCATGTTCCTCTGATTGTAAAAGCCAAACTCCCTGAAAAATCAGAGCAACTTCGTTGGAGTAGGATGCAGAAATTAAACATTCTGTGCTTCTCAGTGAGTATGAAGTCACTGACAAGATCTGACACTTTCTTCGCTTCGCAAGATTAAACTCATATTTTCCAGCTGTGCATGAATGTGTGAATATATTTGTTTTTCCTTTGTTCCTTAATATTTCCATGAAATCAGACCACATATTAAAGAAAATCTTCGTGTGTTGCCAGGGCTGTGTGCCTCAGTAGTCATTTCCCAGGTTAAGTGGGGGTGTGGAGTCCCCAGCACTCACATGGATTATTGTGTCTCTTGGGCTGCCTTACAAAGGTGTCATATCAGCTGCAGAATTCACGCTGAAACTGGGAGGAATCATTCGGGATCAGCTCTCCCTGACCGACAAAGCCTTGTGGCAGACACCTCCTGTCCAGGTTCCTCCAGTGTGTCGTGGTCGATGCTGTCAGTCCTGACTCGCTGCCGACAGTCCTTTGGAAGCTTCAGTACCTGATGGGAAGAGAGAGGAGGCCAGGCGTGTGCTGCTGCCAGCCAAGGTGCCCTTCCCCTACTTGGAATATGCTGAAAGCCTGGGAAAGCCAGAGGGGAAGGTTTTTTGCCAGCTCCTAACTGGTGTAGTGGAGGGTGCGGGGCAACAAGAAACCACTTGTGGCTTCCTTAATCTGCATCACCCACTCCTACCGTGCAGCTCTGCTTTACGGTTCTGGTGAGAAATCCCTCACAGCCCACAGCTGCTGGAGTGAATTTATGCTGCCTCTGGATCAGTCCTGGTGGTGAGCTGGACTGTCACGAGCTGCTGGGTGTGTTACAGCAGAGGCAGGAGCCCCCCCACCCCGAAAACCTAGTTCGTGATTACAGCATGGGAGATAGAAAGCACCCTCCTTGTCTCTGAGATTTCGCCCTGTGTTTCTGGTGCTGATCTGTTGTGCAGACAACTTCAAAGCCGCCAATGCCCATGTACTCATTACCTTCTCTCCTGGCCTGCTGGAATATCTGAAATCATTTGAAGAAAGGAATAGAAGATTCAAGGATGGCTTGAGGATTTTTACAAAATTTACCATAAATTTACTGTGGTAAAGGCTCAAGCCATTCTCAAATCTTCTGCTTCCTACATCAGTTGCCTAACCCTGATGCTGCATGGGCAGAGGGACCTATAGTTCAAATTATTTTTCTCTCTTCCAAGGATATAAACATTTTTTTTTTCTTTGCATAGTGTCTAGGAAGGAGTGTAATGCGGACATGCAGCAGTCTCCTCCTCAAATTTATTCTTTAGCTGGTCCATGCTGGTTTTTCTGAAGGAGAATCATCAGGATACTCAAGAGACATTCAGAGTTTCTGTAGTCCCTGTACATTATTCTTGTGAGTCTAGCTGGGACAAAAGTCTTCTATCAAGGACTTTGCTTTTTAGGAAGGAGAAGTCTGAAATATGAAGTATTTTTCCTTGGGTTGTCATTTTTTGTGACTGTGACGTAAAGAAGGTTGCAGAATCTCTATAAGACACAGAGGCTATATTCAACAAGACTGAATCTGGGAAGATTAATTGTCCAATTCTACCCTAAGTAATTTTTTTCATTTTTTGCAGTAGCAAAATGGTTTTCTCACCCTTTTGTGCTGTGAAATGTATCCCAAATTTGTACTATTACTCCAGAACAATAGCTCGACTCCCTGTTTGGACTGCACGACGACAAGGCTGCATGTGAGAGCCAACCCTCTGCTCACACAGCAGGCTCAGCCCAGGGAACTGGAGTGCCCAGTGTGTGTGAACACTGAGCTCCCCTCTGCCTGCATCAGCAGTGTGGGAAGCTGGGAATTCTGGAGAGACCTGCACATCTTCCTGCGTGAGCCTCTGGCTATTTCAGAATAGAGAATAACCAGAAAGGGTTTGGTCCTTGCAGTGTCCTTAGCTGGCACAGATGCCTTGTAGCTGTACTTCTCCTCGAAGAGAAGGACAGGGTTCTCCCCTGGTGATGTGTGGCTTAGAGTGCTCTCATTGCATGGGGAAGGGTCACAGGAGCCTGAGGTGTGTCACCTGTGGAAAGCGCACAAAGGTAGCCTGGGGAGGCCTTGAAAGGGAGGGGGCCATAAAGACCTTTGTTCCTGTTCTATGAATTGTTTGTGAATTTCCTAATGGGAACAAAATGATTTTTAAGCCCAGGACTCTTAGCCGATGCAGTCATCCCCACAGTGTGGTGCAGTAAATAACCCTTCTTCTACATGGACGTGGCTGGTAATCGGTAGCTTGCTAGGTACTTCTGGCTTCCTAAAACAGCTGCACGCACTTGTGGGAATCTGAACTTTACTTGCCCATTCTCTGTCAAATCTGGGAAGTGGCGCCGTGATTCTGTACCCCGGATTAGCAAATTTGGTTCTTGTCCTGAATTTGGGGTGTTGAGTCCCCTGTGACACTGGCTGGCTTCAGTGGAACATGTGGTGCTTGGCACCTCCCGCACTTGGGGTCGGTTATTTGGGAACCAAGGCATGAGGTCCTGCACAAGAGGTTCTCCCAGGGCCCTGGGAAGGGCTCAGCAAAGCCGCTAGCCCTGCAGGACAGGCTGCAGAGTCAGAGTCCAAATCTTCTTGTAAAGCAGTAGGAAATGCAGCAGATGAAGTCTCAGCATGACATTAATCTCTTATATCTAAAGCACAGCTGGTGGATCTCTGGTGCTCTGCAGTACTGAGGTATGGCCTCCAAGAGGGCTGAATGCAAAAACATCCTGCTCGGGTCATCTTGGCGAGGGCAGAGCCGTGTTTGGCACTCAGGGCACAAGGTTCAGCTGCGGTCTGGGAGGTACAGGGCTCCTTGCTCACTTGAACCACTCCTGAAGCTACAGCCTCGGGGCCTCCCTGTGCAGTATTAACCCACTCCCTATTGGCTGGGCTGTCCATGGGAGCTCTTCCCCACATCCTGTTGTTATCTCAGCTCAGTCCCCAGTGCTTTCCTACACGATGGCTGTTGAGGGGGTCCCCAGATGTCAGTGTGCAGCTCATACCCACCCGCAGAGGGCCCGGTGCCTCTCGTACGGGTCTGCACACTGTGCTGCCACAGCAAGTGGGGGTGCGAAGTTTCAATATGGGTAAAACAGATAAGGCTGCAGTTTCCTGGTGAATGGCCAGTATGGTCCTCAGGCAGACAAAATTTTACCAGTTATGGCCTCGACATCCTTTTTTTGTGGAGATCTGCAGTGGTCACCTGTGACTGTTATGACCTCACAGCTGATTAATGTGAAGTTACGTAGGCAGCTCACTTAAGGTGGATTTGAAAATGACACCTAAAATCTGAGGAAGTACAAAATGCCGTCAGATGCATGTGCTGGGCTTATGCATTAAGTCTTTTGGTGAACAGATGCGGATTTAAATACATGCTTTCCCATTTGCTTCCCGTAAAATCTCCGTGCAGGTGGTCGTCTGTAAAGCCCAGAATCTTCTGGCACCTGGTTATGTGTCCTGGAAGTGGCCACTGTCACACAGTGTATGACTGACCAGGCTATGTCTGCAGCCTAGGCTGTGGTACATGACTTAATGTGTAATTGTTTCTATCTGGTTAAAAATTGTTCCCTGAGTTAAGTTCCCTAATGTAAAGCAGAGCAGCTCACAGTGTTTACCCTCCATCTGCTGTCATTTATAATTAGACTGTAAACTCCTCAGAGCAAGAACTTGCTGCCCTTCTGTGCACCTACAGTGCCAAACACACTGGGGTCTTGATATTAGTTGAGCTGCCATTAATAATAAATAGAGAGTAAAAGGAGAATGTGTAAATGCATTCAGACATGTAGTGAGGCTTTTAAGTATAATTGTTATCGCTGCAAATCTCTGCGTGGTTGGCAACTGGGCTGCCCTGGAAGTGCAGCGTCCCTGTAATTGAAGTCTGCACACTTTGCTGCTCTCTCAGAGCCTGTCCCTGGTGGCTGCTGTCCAAGTATCCCCACGAAGCACCCAGGGCAGGGATACTCAGGAGGCAGGACAAACCAGACAGTTTCCGTCAGCTCCCTTTCGGAGGGATTTAAGAATGCCCAGCATTAGGATATGGCTCAAGGTTAAGCAGTAATGTCAGTAATGAATACATAAACACAGGGCTACACTTTCATCCTGAGCTCTCCCCTTTTGAATCCCGGTGTAACACTGTGAAAGGGAAGCTCCCTGCTGGATGGGACGCAGCACCCAGGTCTCCTTCACGTCTGTGCTGCTGTGGAGTGGTCTTACAGCAGAATGAGCTGAGAGCAGGCTCCATCAGTTTTCATCATTATTTTGCCTGCTAATTTCATTTTGTTGGTCTTTGGTGTTCACTTGTTGTCTGCGTTGTTTTGACCTGGTTTTCATTATTTATTTGGATGGGTTTGCATTTTGGATAATATTTGTGCTACTAAGGTTTTCCGGTGCCAGTTTTTAAAAGCAGCAACAGCGATTGTGAGAGTGGAATATTTGGGGCTGTATTTATGTAACTCAAGCAATTACTGCTTGTGGTGGTTGGTGCTGTAAATACCAGAGGTGGGTAAATTCCATAGAAGGGAAGAGTTATTGGTGTGTCGTAGTGACTACTGGTGGTGGAATCTAAGCTGAGAATTTTCACATTTTTCTGAATTTGAGCCAGCCTTCAGGTTGTTTCTCCGCCCTCTGGTAAATGGTTCCCTTTGGTTCTGGACATTGTATACTTGCTGTGAGAATTCTTTAATGTCATATTCCCAGAAAATTTGTGTTTTAATTTGGATCAGCTGAAGGAAAAGGTGAAAAGTGTGGAGTGAGAGCAAGAATCATTTGGTAGGCACAGCTGTGAAACAGAAATAAATCAAGGTGTCAGAAAGGTGAGCTAGAGAGGGAAAGAAAATTGAGGAGCTGGTTACTGTAAGTCCACATGGTTAGGAAATCCAACCATCAAATTGCAGCTGCAGTGTCAGAAAATTTGAATTACATTCCATTTTAAGAAGAAAAGTGTATTAATAAAACAGTGTGCAATACATCTTCCATGCACAGCAGAAATAATACCACTTTTGAGCTCTGACTACAAATGTATTCATTGTAAAAGTAACACTCTTGTTGATCTAAAATCTCATACACTTATCTTCTGTCATATCTATCTGTGGTACAGTGACATTGAGCCAGGAAATGCTGTTCAAAAAATAATTCACATGCGAAAAATAAGTCCTTGGCTCTAAGTCATAATGTTTCTCCACCAAGAGCCAAACTTGCTTCTATTGTAATGTTCATCAGCATTTTTTTAATGCTTTCAAATAAAATTTTAAAAATGTCATTTAAGGAAACCAACAGCTATTCTGAGGAAGAAAGCCAAAATACTTTCCTTTCACTGGGTCATTTGCTGGCTCATTCCCTTGCTGGGTCATTCATTTTTGCCTGGGTCACTCTCTCCTTCTTTTTCACTTAATAATATTAATAACAAAAATAGTTGAATGAAATATATTTGCCTAGGATTTCCATGGATTTAACTAGCAGTAAGTAGCAAAAGGCTTGCTTGGTTTTGAGGGCACTGGATCACAACCTGTCTGAGCTGCTCAGTGAAGAGGATGTGACAAATAGTAAAGCACAGGAAGGTTTAAAGATTCATGTAGCGAATCAATGGCTAAGCAAGAGAAGAACTAAGGGCACTCTAATGCGTTTCTTGAAGTGTTAGATTCACTGGAAACACCACTAAATAGTTCAGGACTGGTAGTCAGACCTCCCATAGAGTTGCCATTCCGACATTTGCTTACCCTGCAAGTCCAGAAATTGTTCTAGCTTTAAGAGAGGTCTACCCTGCAAGGACTGAAAAGCCTGCAACCTGAAATTTAAAAAGAAAAAAGTGCAGGGTTTTAATGCTGTTTTGTGGTGGTGAATTAAATTGTGACATTTGAAGTCTCGGCTATCAACACGAAACCAGCCTTAGCCTCTAATTAAAAACATACTGGAGAAGCCACACTAAAGCTGTTCAGTTTTCCCTACTATAAAAGCTTCCATTGAGTTAAAGAAACACTTGTGCATAAACTTTATGAGAAACAGAGGTAATTTTGAAGAGCTAATGTGATTTAATATAATTTAAATATATAAATAATTGAGTTTATTTGTCTTTTTCGGAGCTTGACTAAACATTTTGTATAGAGTTATGTGCATGCACGAGCATTAACTGTTCTTCCTAAACAGATTTTGGTACTGTCTAACCTTCAGCTACTAAGTAATACAGTGTTAGAGGCATTGTATTTATACCAGAAATTGCAACTATTGGCTAGTTTTGGCAAGGTATTCTTGCCGACTGCAGGCAGAGACACTTTTATTTTGTTATTTGAAAACATTATTGGCATTTTATTGTATATTCTCTTTCCGCTAGGGAATTTGTAGAACTTAATATATTTTCGTATTACTACAGAACTACCTCAGTGGAGAGGCTCTTTTCTGTAAGGATTTCTGCTGGTGCTCACGTCCCACCCCCTCTTCCACATGTGGCAGGGACAGATGTTAGTCCCAGGCAGGAGCGAGCAGGGAGCAGTGGAACTCCCCAGCACAGACCTCCGTGTGGCGTTGGATGAGTCCAAGACTCCCTTTCCAAGACACAACTCCAGCTTGCAGTGCAGCAGGAGGCTGACTCAGCAGGGGGAGGAAGGCCAGGGTCTGCTAAGCTTCGGCACGGACCTGCTTCCTTACAGCCAGGTCTGGTTATGGTCTCTGCCTCTCCAGAAGGTGTGCACGCCTTTTTCAGGACAGCTCCTGAGAGGGGGCACTTGGGCCTGGAAATAAGGAGGGAGGACTTGGACAGGGAAGCCATTCTTTAGGCAGAGTGAGAGGCAGGTGATGATTGCCCGTGAAAATGTGAATGGTGAGCACATGGGAGGAAGGGGTGCTGTGGCAGAAATGAGTGTGCTGTGAAATCGCTATTCTTGTTGAATTCAAGATTTTTAAAGTCCAGGAGAATTATCAGGATTAGGTCCTAGGCTTGTGCTTTTTGTTTGGGTCTTTAGATGTTTTGTTTTCTGCTGCCTGAAATGAGCCATCTCTTCTTTAGCTCTGCTGGTGTCCAGTGAATTCACGATTCTAATGGTTGCCAGCAAAGTTATTTTTGTGGAAAATTGACACCTCCTGAAGTAGGATTAAACTACAGTGAACAAGGAGTTGAAATAGACTGGAAATGTAAGTCAGAGCTTAAGACAGAAATTGCTCCTCAACAGGCAATAACTACAAGAGAAGTGCAGAATAACTACATAACTATTATATGGAGTTTTGAAAATGCTGTTCATTGTAGGTTTAACTTATGTTCAGCAATTAAAGATTGCCACAGTTTGGGATTGTTTCAGAATCTCAGCAGGAGGGTGTTTTCTACTGCTCCCTTGTAGAAGATGTAAGTCCTGCTGCATAAAAGCATCCTTAACTCCCAGAGGAATCTTATGTGTGATGCCAGAAATAAAGTTTCCATTATGGACAAAGTGCAAGCTATAGATCTGTCTCATTATCTATGTGAGACAGTTACATGGACAAAATGAAGCCAATGCCAATGCATTCACCAGCTGTGGAAGGACAGGTGTTGGGTGCAAGAGTGAGATGAAAGAAAGAAGTTGCATGGTAGAAGTGCTGTACTAGTAATGCTCATTTCCTTACATAGAAGGCTTCCTTTGTGTTTGTCCATAGATTAACAACTCAGACTTAAAATTTAATTTGGCAGGTAGCTTGCCCATAGCACTACTGCTAGCAGTTGTAAAACAAAATGAGTTAAAATATTTTTATTTGACAGCTACTGCACTTGCAAACAAAACTGTTGCTTTGATTTCTGTCTATACACAAGAACACGAGGTGGGGTTTCCAGTGTTGGCGCGTCGTGAAGACACTAGATGTGTTGTGACTCGTTGACATGGACCCCAAGTCCTATCTGATCTCACATGCTGGTTCCTGAAATCTCTTTTTGTTTAGAGTTGGTAAGAACAAGGCCAGAAAACTGGGATTAAATCTTAGCCCTGCTGAGGGCCAAGGCACTTTCACCCTTTCCTTTTTTTTTTTTTGTTTTTTCTTGCAATTCTGTGTCCTATCTCCAGAAAACTACAGCCTTTCCCAAAGTGAGCCTCCCAGTATTATCACTCCTCTGTTTCCAGGCTCCTCCAGGGCTGATAGGCAGGGCCTTTTTCCAGCCAAAACAATTGCTAATGGAGATGTGAAGAGCTTCATTAAACTTGGAGTGATTATTCATATGTGTAAAATGGCTCTGTGTTGTCAGAATCAGAGCCCGGGGCTGTAGCTCAAGCAGTAACACCAAAGCAGAATAAAGCAGTTTTCTCCTGGTTTTGCCTGGTACAAAACCAGCACATTCAGGTGAGCATGACAGAGTCACAACCTCTGTAGCAACTTTAGAGGGACAGAGCTCATAGATGGTGTTTGGTAGCGTTTCTTAACTTGTAAAATGAATTTTAGCTGCAATTTAGCTCTTTCAACAAATGTTTGAGAAGGTATGTGTGTGTTTGCACTCACACAAAGAAGTGTTTGTATAACATCTGCAAAGCAGAGAGCAAGTGGGCTTGAGGGATAAAAGGTGCCAGTGCTGGATTCCAGGGGTGGCTTTGGCCAATTGGATGTTGCAGTTTGTCCAAAACTTGCTTTTCTCCTGCTTCATAAAAGAAGGGTCCTTCTTCAGCTTGGAATAGCGAAAGGGTTAATCTTGTGGCTGTTTCTTGTTTAAACAAATGCACCTGAGTAAATGAATGAACCTTCTACTTTACTGTGCCTTTTTTGTACCTTTTTAACAGAATACTTAAATCATTATATAAAATATTTTTTATATAGGCGAAAGTTTTATGTTACACAAGAACCAGTCAGATGTTGGACCACCCTTCAAATAGCATTGGTTTTCCCTTTCCTGACTGAACTTACATAAAGTTGTTCAAGCAGGTGGTTTTCTGTCCTTTTCTCCACCTCACTCGGAGCTGTTAGAGTGAACACTCATGTTTTTGCAGCCATTGTGGAAAAAAACCTTTCATCCTGAAAACAAGTTATTAAAAAAAAAAAAAGGAGAAAAATCTAACACTGGACTACAAAACCAGTTAGTCATATGCCAGGAATAGAATAAGAGAGCTATGAATGTGAAGGATTCCATCTGGTTTTGCAAATGTCTCTGTGACATGGGAACTCCAGTAAAATTAGGGAGGCTTAGGGAATCAGGGGAACAATTTGATTTCAGAGCTACATCTAGAGAGAATGACTTGCTGCCAGGTCCATCATTGCTCACCATGAGAGCAGTGGTTCATATGTGTTCCCAACAGGAAACTGCTAACACACCAGAGATCAAGGATGTACCAAAATCTGATATTTGTAACACTTGGTAGCCGGTATTAATAGTTCCAGTTTGGCTTTCGGGGTACAAAATGACTCTTCATGCTCAGTGATGCTGTGGGGAGGCAGTTACAGCAAACTGCAAAGAAGAGATGTTCACAGCATTCACAATACTCCCAGGTAGATGGGACAGAAACAGTGGGAAAACCACCAGTAGGTGCAGAAGATGGCTATCTCCGAAGGTATTCAGTGTGTTTGTGTCTGTATCCAGGTCTGATCCCAAACCTATGTGTATGGAAAGAGGTAGGGAGAGATGGACAGCACTGGAGCTGAAGGAGGGCCAGTGTCCCTTTTTTTTTTTGGCTTTTATACTGTAATTGGTAATTTGTGGAGTCACGGGGGAGGCACAGAGCCTCTGTGCAGACTGAGTCCCTGCCTCAGCCTCCACTGGGTGACTGAACTTAAGGCACAGCTATTGCATGTAAGCAAGAACTGCGTCTATTTTTCTGTCCCATTTTCCGGTCTTGTACATGGAAAAACCTTATTGTCCTGACAGTTACATGTACTGGTTTCTGTTTTCTGTTTATGTGTGTTGGCAGCAGAATGAATTATAGTGACCTGCCAAACACATGCTCCATGAACATGCCCCAAGCAAAGCAGGGGCTGCAGACCTTGCCCTGAGGGACCTTCTGTGGCCTCTACATACAGGTCTTGGGGCTGGGAAGTGTTTCTTACAGACCTTCTTTTCAGTGCCAAAGAATTCTCCTCTGGCCAGCCCAAGCTGTTTCGCTTGCTCTGGGAGCGGAGTTCCCCTCTGCGAACGGACAGACCCGCCTTGGTCACAGACCGTTCTTCTAAAAGCTGAATAATTGGCGAATTAGTGAAATATTAATAATCCCCACTCCACAATATAGCAGCTTTTGCTGTGAAACAGTCACAGCTGGAACACAGCCGGGGTGAGCACGCCATGGCGTTGCACTGGTGCCTTCCTCGAGCTGTCCCCTGTTGGGTGACGGGAGGTGCATGGGCAGCTCCCACTGCACAGCCCAGCAGCTGGGTTGTTGCACTTGCTGTGGAATGGCTTCTCCTTCTGGGAGCTGGGAAATGTTTTATCCTTTCCTTTGCTTTGTGTTGGCAATTATCAAAAGCAAGCCAGACACGGTGCTGCTCACTGCTCTCCATTCCACCGAGTGCCAAGTCATATTTAGAATAATCTTTGTTGGTTACCACCACAATGCCGTGTTGGAGCTGGGTTAAATCCCAGGAACACCCTTATAATTGAAACCAGCTGGGTGTAAATGAGCACTAGCACCTAGGATGAATGTGGCCGCTTCAGTATCACATGAGGAAGGAATTGTATCTGGAGCAGCTGTGACCGTAATGAGATAGGGATTCACAAGGGGTGTGCTGAGATTCACCTACCCGGTGATAACGTGGTAATCAGTGCAGACCATGGACCAGAGTGATGTGTAGCCACTTAGAAAGCACTTTTGCATGCTGGATTGCTGGTCACTAGCTCGATAATGTATGGTTTGAAGCTGTAGCTGCTTGCAGAAGGCATCCTGGTGAGCCAGCACAAAGCTGACAGAGCCCGTGAGTGTGGTGTAGGCACAGTCAGAATCCAGTCGTTTTCCCACAGAGAAGATGAACCATTTTATTAATGGAATGAAATTAAAACTAATGGACAAGAAAACTGTGTTGGAGTTAATGGCTCAACATCCTTAGAGCAATAATTATATCTATCAACAGAAGCAGCTTTTGAAAAAATAAATAAATGAAGCCCTCAGAGTGGTACCAAATACTCTTTTCACTCGCGTAAAGACTGCAGAGATGAAAGCTGTTTGCAAAGGAAAGAATTCCCATGTATTAGCATCAGCCCACTCTTTGCTGAGTAATCTGCTTCTATAAGCAAAAAAATGAGCAATTCAAGGAGAATGCATTGTTTCTTTTTATCAATAGTTCTATAATCCTAATTTCACATTTAGGCCTATATGCTGCCTACTCTTGCAGATCTAAGTCATTCTTTGTTCAGTGAGTTTCCTCACAGTTTGTGAAAATACACACGTAAACCTTCTCAGTTGAGCAGGGTGCAGGGTTCTACTGGAAGAAAACTATAACTTTTCTGATGTTAAATTACATGGTTTGAGTATTTTACACACTGACATGGCACTGTCTTCCTATTACTTTTGTGTGTACCCTGAGTGTGGTAGCTGGGGAGAAGAAAGTGCATCCAAATTCACTTTGGATAATGCCCTTGCTTCAGAAAAAACCCATAGTGTGCTTTTCACAGGTGCCCTGTAGCTGTAGTTGAACTGATCATGTTATTCCTGCATAGATCCCAAAGACAAATCTGAAATAGGTAGCTTGCAGTCAATGAATAGCTTGAATCCCAAGCAAGAAATGGTAAATTCAATGTTAGGAATACAAAGCTAGTTTATATGAATGATAGGAAGTACATGGAAGCATCATTGCATGCAACTGTTTGATCACCAAAAAAGCACAGCATCAGAATTTCTTCCTGAAGTGTTCACGCAGTCAGAGAAAAACTCTTTTTTTTTCATTTCAATAGCAGATGTGAATGGCTGAATTAGTCTGACTGAGTTTTAAAGGAATACTTTATCCTAGAAATGGGCTGCTTGTCTCTCCTGGCGCTCTTTCTTCTTGGAGGGAATAATTGCTGATAAGTAGAACTTGTAACAAAAATACAATGTAAAGTAATTTTAATCCAATGATTTCACCATTGGATGCTCTGTAAATTATTTACATTTTTATTCTTCATGCTGTGCTATATCCCTTCCTCATAAAAAGAAATTACATATGAAGTGGCTTGAGTACATATAGTGTTTTCCTGAAAGTAATGCCATCTGAATGCCTCAGAGAATCAGAAAAATCCATACAGAGTTACACATCACAGCTCCAAAATCCAGTGTGAATTCGTTTTTTAAAATTAAAAAGTACTTTTTTACGTGCTTGAATTGCATAAACACTGCAAAGATACTTTTACTGGCAGAGTAGAAACATAAAATTCTAGTGAAATTCAAGCTTTCCTCCAATTCCATACTTACTTTAATCAGTGTAGAAAGAGCTTGAGAAACCTGGATGTGATGGGGGGGTCAGGGAGTTTAGCAGATATCCGGTAGAATGGGGTGGCTGGGGACGAGGCAGCCTCATTTCCAAAACTCTCATGGAAAGCACCAGCAGGACTTGGAGCCTCCTTCTGCCCAGCCTGGTGGTTTGGTCCTTGTTCCCATGCTGGCTGCCCCGATGAGCTGCTTCACAGGTGTAGCCAGCGGTGTTCGTGCAGCAGTGTCCAGCAGCTGTGCAGGGCAGAGGAGCTCCACAGGCCGGAGGAAGCCTGGTGTCTCCCGGGTTTCTGCCCTGCAGCTGACAGAGCTGCCTGCTCGCTAGGACAGCTGTGAAGTCTCTTGGGCATCTGCATTCCCCCATGCCCAGCCAAGGATGTGCTCCCACTGCAGGTTTCCTTCTGTTGGGGCGTTTGACTGCCGAGTCTCGTGGCATCATCTTGTTCATTCCTCTGCCTCAGACAGGGCTCAGCTTGTTCCTTTGAAATGTTTGTGTCACCTGCTCTGAACAACCTCTCTCTCCCAGCAGTTCCCCAGTGCCCCCAGAAGCTGATGGCTTTGGTGTGTGACTGTTGGTGGGATCAGAACGATTTTCCAAGTCATTAATTACCCAAACTATGGTTTTCTTGCTGCAGCTTAAGTTCTTTGCTTCATATCCTATCTTTGGTAGGAATGGCCAAGAGGTGCTTCTGTGCTTTGCTGTTACCTTTTCCATATTTGAAAGTGGTTATCTTCTCACATCAGTCTTCTCTAAACTTAAACAAACCTAATTCCTTTCCTGGTAGGTCATGTTTTCTAGATCTGATATCTTTCTTCCTCTGGATTCTCTCCAGAGCTTTAGAGCTCCAGCTGTGGATTTGCACTGCTGAACAAAGCAGAAGGAAAATCCCATGGGGCTGCAACTTTTCAAGCCATCAGAGAAGATTTGCCATCTGCAAATGTAGAATTAGTTGGTTTTCACTCATCTGCTCATTATCATTTAGAAAAAGCTTGTTAGATTCCTGGTCCCATTGTTTTTACATAACTGAAGCTACGATGAGGTTGTTCACAAAATAACTAAAAATATAATACATTCTTAAAAGTGTAATTTACCCCTTAAACACTAGAAATCTTTACCTCAAGAATTAAGATTTTTTTTCTGAAAGACATGTTTTAGAAATATTGGTCAGGTTGTAAGAATGATTTGACAGCCATCTGCAGCTATTCATAGCCAGGTGATCAGTGTGGATACCAATATCACCGCTCAATCTCAAAAATACCTGCACTTGATCTCCTTCAAGCAGACACAATTCAGAAGTCTTGGGAAGATACAATGGGTTTTTTCTCAGACAACTCTCAGAATCAAGGCATGTTTTCAGTCATTCTTATGTTCCTGCACCAATATCTGCAGAGTATTAATCCTCTTCCAGTGGTTATGTGACACCACAGCGAAGGCACCATTCGGCACCTGTACACTGAAATTCAGGAAAGTAAATTAATTAAACAAGCAGAGAAAATGGCTTAACTTTGGCAAGACATTGTAAAATAAGATTCAGCTCTAATGACTTTTGAAAGACAGCGTTTTCATGTTAGTTCATTGTGCAAATATTGAAGGTTATGAGACATATCAAGACCGTAAATCTGCACTTGTCCTACGCTCCTGTGAGGAGCCATTGATCTCAGTTGTTGGTCTGTGAGCAGTAGCTTTCTGGGCAAGTCCAGGTTTGCACTGCTCATCAAGTGAAAGGCATAAGAGAATGTTTTGTGTAAGTAAAGACACCATCTCCTGGACAAGAGGTTGCAGGCTATCATTTGGTTTTAGCTAAATACATTGGTTTGATCAGCTCTGACAACAGCTGACCTTGTTTCTCTAAGTTTTTAAAGTAATTTTTCAAGTTACTGTGCTGAGTGAACATAACGACAATAAGTCATATCCTGTACCTCACCAAGCAATCTTGAATGGATTGGCCATAAAACCTGTTTATAAAATCCACTGTTGCCCCTAATAGTTTCTGTTCCCAAACACAGCATTTCGCTGTTTGACGGGGAATACATACCTCCGTCATGCAGAGAAAAAGTGTCTTAATAACTGCATGAGGAAAACAGATATATTTAGAACTGACTTAACTGGAGAGGGCAGAAAGCAACTGCAAGATGGATGCATTTGGTTTGCAGCTAAAAGAGTTTTATGCACAGAGGAAGCTGTCTTGAAATATGTCAGAATGGTGTTAAAAGGGAAACTCTGAAGAGAAACTTCCTAAACTGCAGTAGTGTGCTTTAAGCAGGCTTAGAATGTACTGAAAGGGGACCCAAAATATTTTGGATTTTTTGTTCGGCTTTTTTTGTCACTGTTGTTTGTTTGTGCTTATTGTACTCTATTTTTTTGGTTGGTTTTGTAGGTAGTGTTGAAGTGTTTTGATTTTGTTAACAGAAAGCACGAGCACAAAATTGGTTCTCTAAAAGTTAACATGACAAAAAGCAAATACAGAACTCCTCAACTTGATCTGTCATGTGTTCAAGCTCTGATTTTCGTGATGGAAGGTGGGGTTAATCACCCCCAGGAGTTTAACTCTTCTTCTGCTGAAAGTTGGTATTGCAAGGTTTGGAGTTTCCTGTATAAAGAAGGCTCAGTTTTAATTTTTTTTTTTTTTAATTTAAATTGGATTATAAATCCACATTTTTCACATGAGATTTATAGCTCATTAGAAATGTGCAACAAAGCTCATCTGCTGACAGTTTGTATTATTTTTGATAATCATGTTGAACTCCAGCATAACAGTTCTGAAATTTTTCATCGCAGTTGAGTCCTCAGAATTCAGCTAAGGAGGACGTGGAATTGCCTTTTGATGCATAGAGCTGAGCTGGAAATGATTAACTGAGTTAGCTCATTATTTTCCTGAAATAAGAGGGAGCCATTTAGTGGTTGTAATACAAGGGTTTTTTCTCCTTGGCTCTCTAGCTTGATCTGCAGTGTCAGCATTCGCTAAAATGGAAATCACTGAAAATAACCTTTAGTATGAGAGGTTTCCTTCCAGCAGGTTGCTCCCCGCCCCGATTGTACAGATGTTCTGGGAGAAACACTTGGTTATCTTACATTTTAGAGCCTGAATAGTAGCTACTGTGCCTCAAGATGATATTCAAGTAGGTAAAAAGGAATGGGAAGGGAGACAGCACATTAGTGAAAATTCACCAGTAAACACAACGCAAGATATAACATGACTATCAAGTAACATTAATTACTTTAGAGCCTCGCTGTGTTCCTTGTGCATTTTAATTATTATTTCAGCATAATGTAATAACAAGGGCTGGTTTATGAGACGATAATAAGACTTGAGGCTATGGCTGTGGCAGATTTTGTAAGCAGAGGGTGGTTGGGCTGAGGAAAAGCTGCCCGTGGCTGCGCTGTGCGCTGCTTGCCACTGGGCCTGGGATCAGGGAAGGCAAGGATTTCCTCCCATAGTCACCTTTGAAGAACAGAGCCAGTGAACAGTCCCACTCGGTGCTGTCTTCTGGTGAAATGCTCAGTTGTGGTTCAATCACGTGAGGCCACGAGTGCCCCTGCACTGTGGCAGTAAAACTGAACCCCCCCTAATTATCCCCATCAACATCAATTACCTCTTGTTTACCTAAAATTCCCCCTGTATGTGATTGTTTAAGCCAGTACTTTCCCAGTATTGCTGTGTTTATGCTTTGGCTAAATCTTGCATACAAGCTTCAACTCTTGCAGGGGTTGAACCAACCCTTCAGCCTCCTGAGGATTATGAAGGATGGTGTGTCACAGTTTTACCAAGGTTCACCTCTCCCTTCATGTGATGACAACTTAAAAATTTTGTACGTTTTGGATTTCCCAGACAATAAGTGATGCATTTGGCCTGACTTCTCACCTGCTTACATGTGTGTGGTTCCCTGTGAATCCGTCTGCTCCCTCATTATCAGTTATTAAAAGGCGTTTGAGACACTGATTAGCCCTGCTGTTGCTGGGGGGTAGGCACTAACATTTTCATAAGCTGTGCTGAAATGTTCAAACCAATGCAAAGTTAAGAAATGCCTCTTTGAAGAAACAGACACGCAGGCAAGAAAAATCAAGTTCATGGGAACCTATTTCACATGAACTGATCCCTCTGAGCTCCTCTTAGAGCCCGGAGAAGTGGAAAAACCCCATACTTTGGACATCAAACTGGTAGTGTTGGTTTGTGAGAGTGAGGGACTGCTCCCAGTTTCCCCAGTTGCAGCTCTGGTTTTTTGCAAGACGCTGTAGCCTCCGAGGGACCGGACTATCAGGTTCTGGTTATCTCTAGTGATTGGTGGGTTGGTGTGTTCGGGTGAGGGCTGCCGTAAATACTTCCTCTTTCAGGGAGTTCTCCAGCCCAGAGGTGTTTTGTTGGAGGTGTTGTGACCTTCCATGTGCAGCTTCCCCTTCTTTCTCTGGGGTGAAATCCATTCTGCTGCTTTTCACCTGTTGTTTTATGATGTACTGGGACCCCAGTGAGAGGCACGAGGATGGAGGTGTGCACAAGGGGAAGCCCTTCTCTTCTGCCCCAGCCGATTAAAAATCTCATAGTTTAGGGAATTTGAGTGTCTAGCCAGGAAACTGGATTTTTAAGTGTGTTTGCACTGTGTGCGTGTTTGAACACTCCCATCCACTTAGATCAGTTAGAGTCACCCAACTTCTTTGTTTTTCAAAATAAAACTGCATTACGCCTAGACACGTTGAGCCAAATCTGTTCCTGGTGTTATTTCACTGACTTCTCAAAGAATTACACCAGAGGTGGATGTGGTCTGGTATAGCAGCTTTTTTTGCCTCGGGCAATTCTTTATAGCAGAGTTGTATTTCTCTCAAAAATATAAAAGGAACACTGACAGATCTGCAGCTCTGCTGGTGTGAGCAGGTGCAGCTATATTAAATTATTTCTTATTAAATTGATTCAGCAACTTGAAGCTTGTAATTTTTGTTCTGCTATGGTTCTGTGACAGAGACCTTTTAAATCAGGCAAAGCATGTATCTTCTCTTGTAATTCCTTTCTCCGGTATTATCATTTTAAAGATTTCTTTTTGTGTGTAGCTCAGATTCTGATTGTATTATTTATTTGGGTAAGATCTGAAAATTACAGCCTTCTCCAGTTAATTACATTGAGCTGTGGCATTGCTGGTGTAATTCCATTTAATCCACTGACATCCGGATGAATGTGAACAATAGTTTTTGCTTTTGTTTTTAGGTTCAAATGGTTTTAGGCTCTGTTGGTCACTGTGGCATAAATTGGTGTGCTTCCCTTCCAGCCAGTGGAAGTACTGATTTACCCTTGCCTGAGGATCTGGTTCATTACTTTAAGGGTGCCAATTTTCAGCCAGATAAAATGTGGCTGGAGAGTTTTCCCCAGTATTAAGGCTCCCTTTGAATATCTGTGAAAAATAACCTGATGCTCTATGCCCTTATGCACACAGAAAATGTAGTAGAGTTCCCCTTCTGGCAGCCTTATTGCTCCTCCTCTGCTCATTTGAGGTAGAATGATTGTTAATTTTTCACTTTTCCTCGGTGCATCCCATGCTCGTGTTACTGCCATTACTGCTCAGCTGCTGTTAACGTAGCACCAGAAGTAGACAGAAATGTTTGCCTGGAGTTCCATGCCCTTAATGCCTTTTGGGGTTGGTTGTTTGTTTTGCAGGTTTATTTCCTTGAAGACTCCAGGCTTAGGCTTGGAGACCCCAGCCATCACCATTGAGCCCAGCAGCTGGAGCGGCAGCGAGAGTCCTGCCGAAGATATTGAAAGAATGAGTGATTCTGCAGATAAACCTATTGACAATGATGCAGAAGGTGTCTGGAGTCCTGACATTGAACAGAGCTTTCAGGAGGCTCTAGCTATCTATCCACCATGTGGGAGGAGGAAAATCATCTTATCAGATGAAGGCAAAATGTATGGTAAGTGGTACACATTTAGCCTTTGGAAATCATTGTTCCAACGAGAACTGTAAAGCTTGTTTTTACACAATATGCCTGGTGCTGGTTTTGGTACTTTTGGAGTAAATCGTGAAGAAATCTGTGAAGTTGAGAGAGCTCAGCTGGGCTGATGCAGTGGTCAGGGCTGTCCAAGCCAGTTCCTTCAGCACTGACACTAGGAAGCAATATTGATACAGAATTATACCTTTAAGGAAGGCTGTGCTGTGGCTGAACGCGAATGTTTCAAAGAAGTATTTAAATATGTCACTCCTGGGGCATAAAAAAAAAGTGAGCATTTTTCTTTATTTTCCAATAAATGGTGAAGACAGGGAAATGGGAAACACAGTCTGAGTGGTGGTGTGGCGTATTATGCAATATTGAACTTCAAAGTGATAAAGTTCTCATTGTGTTCAGAAGCCTGTCAAGAGGCAGGTTAGGGGTGCTTTTGTGTCTTTTCTTTTTTTTTTTCTTTCCCCTTCCCTCCGTGCAAACTGTTATAAATCAGATGACGTGCTGCCAGCATTCCATAAATACCCGCTCCGCGGAGGGACACTGACATCTGCATCAGCTACTGGGGTTGTGTAGCTCTCGTCCCGCTCCTCCGAGCTCTCCATTCTGTTGCTTTTCCTTTCCCATTTTCCAAACTCCTCTTTGGGGCCGGCAGAGCCCTTGCTCGTGTGCCCGTGCTGGGGCGGTGGGTGGCTGTGCCCGGGGATGCTCACACTGCCCCTTGTCGCTGCCTAGCGGGGCT
>WBMZ01013694.1:54816-178957 GCA_013400975.1 Atrichornis clamosus
TGTCCCTTGTCGCTCCCTGGCCGTGCTGGGGCGGTGGGTGGCTGTGCCCGGGGATGCTCACACTGTCCCTTGTCGCTACCTGGCCGGGCAGCCCGAGCGGAGGCGGGGCTGGCCCGAGCAGATGGTGCTGCAGCTGCCACCAGCTGTGCCCCCCGCCCCAGGTCACGGACACGGGGACTCTGTCGCTGCCGTGTGACCCGGCCCCCCCCCGGCCCCCTCCGCAGCTGCCGTGTGACCCCCGCGGCCGCACCAAACGTCGCGTCTGGAAAAAAAAAAAGACTTGGGATGAAGCATCTCAGCTGCCCTCGGCAGAAAGTTGCCGGGGCCGGGTTTCCTGCCGTGGTGTTTGCTTTTGCCCCCCCGCTTCTTTCTCCTGCACTCCCCTTCTGCCCCAGCCCAAGGGAATATAATCTCTCCCATCCTCTTCTTCTCGCCCGTTTCCGCCTCTTTTGATTGCTTTTCGGTGCTGTTATTTTCCTTTGGAAAGGGCAGATGATTTGCCTAATTAGAAGGTTTTGCTCCTTTTAGGAGTACATAAGCATGTATATACAAACAACCTTATTGTGTATTTATGCGCTTAAAGCTTTACTTAGGCCTGAACAGCCTCATCAGGCTGCATTTTTTAAAATCAGGATCCCTACAATCACACTAGTCACCCCTGAAATCTGATTTTTGATGTTTTGAAGCATTTTTAGCCTTTGTATAAATTAAAGAAATTAACATATTTATCCATTCATTTCAACAATCACTGATTTCATTTAATGGTTTCTAATCCTGAATGTTAACATTGGTTAAATTATATATGTGTAAAACTATTTGTGCATATCTAATTGCTGATTAATACTGGTAGCTAGTAATATCATCAGCATATGCACATCTCATATTTATGCTAATCCTAAATCAAATATAGTTAATTTTCAATCAAAAAAGGAGCTATGCGTGCTTGATGCTGAAAACTTGACTTAAAGTGTTGCCCTGACTGAGAGGAAAAAAATGTGTTAGGAAGTGCAGGGTACTGTATGAGCAGAATTTACATCCTGACTTTGCAGTGGATGAACTCATGTTTTCATTCTTCAAACTGAGTAACTGCTTTGTAGTGTTTGAGGATTTATTGAAACCATGCTAGGTTTCTGAGGACTTTCTAATAGAGTCTTATGGCCCTGAGAGCATAATTGTTCTCCAAGGATTTTGAAATCAAAACAGTGTAAGTGTTTTAGATTCTGTGTGGCATAATGAAAATAATTTAATGCCTTTTAGTGGCATACCAAGTTTATTTCACTTACAAGAGAGACATTGCAATATGGCTAAGCTTCCATAATGTTGGGGGATATTGTAATGTGTCAGTAATTCGTGAACCACGTAAGACAAAAGGTCAAGAGAGCACCATTTCATTTTCTAACTGAAATTACCTTTAGATATAGGCACTAGGACAAATCTGATCTTTATGGAGGCAAATATAATGATCATTCTGTGTGGATTAAGTTAAGTAATTGTAAGTTTTGATCTTTGGAGGGAGACTTTGAAAAGAGCACAGATTTTGCTTGAAGAAATATTTTAAGTCTCTGCCTTTGATTTAATGAGAGCTTTGCGACATTCATGTAAACAAGAACCCAGAGTTTCTTCACTATTCTTTGTGGTGGTCTAAAATCATCCTTAAATTTATGTTTCTAAGAGGTCTGTGTTCAGACTCCTTCTCGACTGGCTCCAGGGGACCTGGAGGATTGCTCAAGGAGGACTCAGGGGACTGAAATCTGTGGGTGAGGGGTGGCCAAGGGGCTGCTGCCCACGGTGCCACCTGGGCTGGAGCAGCGTGACTCGTGATGGGAGAGCTGTCCTGGTGTTACTGAGGGACACCTGTGGCCTCTCTGGGCAGCATGAATCTCTTCAGCTGTTCCTCTACAGCTGACATCTCGGAGGAAGGAGGAAAGGGGAGGGTGTTTTCCTCTCCCCTTGCCTTCCCAAAGAAGTAACTTGAGGCACAAGAGGATGACAAGAACAAAAGACTTTTGATCCTATCCCCACAGAAAAGGTTTGCAGGGGCCCATAGTTGCATCCTCAGGGTGTAAAGACAAATCAGTGACCTGTGCAAGACCAGGAGCATTTCAGGCTGCTGCTGGCCCAGGGTTGTGGCTCCTCAAAGAAACCCTCAGAAAACAAAATGAAAGCTTAATGAAACTCTTGTTTTTAAATTTATAGGAAATGATTGGCTAAGAAGCAAAGATATTTTGGTACAGATGGGCAAATTCTGGAAACTGTGGTTTGGAATTTCTTGAGGGAAAGGGAATGCGTGGAAAGGCCAAGGGACCTGTGATAAGTTTCCTGCAGGAAAGCACTATCCATCCATCACTCATTTTCCCTTTCCTTTGTGTGTGGTTGTGAAGGACTTACAATGTTCGCTTTGCTCCTAGTACAGTATTGACTAAAAGTAAATAAAATTTTAAAAAAGGTGAGGAGGGTATAAATCTGAAAGCTTGAGGGAGGACAGAGGAAGACACCTATAAATTGATGCTCACACTCTTTGTGAAAGCAGTCAAGCGTAGCCCATGGAGGAGAGACTGAGTTCAGATCCATTTTCATTTGTCTTGCTAAGGTATCGATAAGATTTTTTTCACCTGTGCTGTACTTCCAAAGAAGTATTGATCAAACACAAATATCATCCACTGGTACAAAGTGGGACACCCTGCCATTTTCCTTCCCTCTCAGAGATCTATTCCGATGAATTTCCATGTCCTTATTTATCCAGCACATAGTAAAACTCCAGCCCATTAGAGGGCATTGGCTGTCCTGTGTTTGTACTGTTCGGATTGTTGGTCTTTTGCTGCTGACAGTTTAGTAACTTGTAGCAATTCCTGTGAACTCACTTACTGGCAAGATATTTGCCTGTGCTTGTCTTTGCTCCTGGGAGAGTGTTTTGGAAAAGATTACAAGAATGAAAGCTGCTGTGAAATGCAGCCCTACTTTTATCCCTGGTGTAACGCTGAAGTCACTGGAGTTACCACGGGAATGGATTTGGCCCTGTGTGCATGTTTTCATCTTTTTTCTTTTTTTCCTTTGAAATTTAGCTACAGCGAGATGTGACTTTAGTGCAGCTTTAGGGACAATGCCAAAATGCCATAACCTGCTAACAAGTGGGATATGCCTGCAGACATGTTGCTATCAGCACTGCTAACTTCACCTCAGGAGAGCAGAGGTGGTTTTTGCCCTTAAGATAAGAAAATAATTTGATCTTAATTTTTGAGACCTGTAAACAGCTCTTCAGTTATGAGTTTGCATTGGAGGTGTTCATCTCTGCAACAAAACTGCTGAATGTAGTGATTATTTGAAAAGGAAGTTTTGGAGCATGTTTAGTAGTTTCACAGAGAAGAATGAGTACTAATTAACGTGAGAAATTGCATGGCAGCCTTTCAGAACTGTATATGTTTATTAGGTTATACATAAAATCTCTTGGCAGGCGCTGCCATGACAGTAAAGGGAAAATGATACTTTCATAAAAATTTCTGCTCAGATAATAGAATTTTTGCATGATGAGTAATAATAGTCTTCATTTCCAAAGCACCTTGTGTAAATTGGGTATTAAAATTGAACTTTGAACCAGTACATTGACAAAAGAAATCCTAATCTGTAGGCCTGTGTGATTCTGTAGCTAACTGCTATTATTTGGTGTTTTTCTGAGGTTCTGTTAGGAAACTGCAAGATAAATAGCTTTATGAAGAGTACAGTAACACGTTACAAATTATTTTTACCATTGCTTTTAATTTTAAAAGTTCCATGCAAGTTACTGCCTCTATAAAGACATTGTTATCTTATAAAGTTTCCACGGTATGAAATATATTTGAATGTGAATAAGGTATTTGGAGTGATGAAATACCAGATGTGAAGTATCAGGTTCCATGTTTATTCATCTGCTACTGCAATTATTGTACAAAGATACGCTCCTGGGTGGTTTTTTTTCTTTTTTTTTTTTTTTCCCCTTTTTGTTCTCACAGCAACATGCAGCAAACGTGGTGGAGATGGGACTCCTATTCTGAAAGGCACTATTTGGGTTTCTGAGGTTGTAAACAAATCTGTCTAGAAACATCCTGGCGAGGCTGCGCCTGCTCAGTGCGTTACGGCACGGCGCACGTGTGACGCCGGTGCTGAGCCACCAGCCAGCAGGGAAGGCAAGGAAGGGCCACAGATAGGGTGTCTCTTTGAAAAGTAGCTCTGGAAATTGCCCGGGTTATGAGCAAATCTGCCTGTGAACGGTTCTGCAATCTGGTGGTGTTCTTGCAACATCAGCACGCCCTGCTTGCAAGAGGGCAATCTGGTTTTGTGAGCCCGGCGACGGGCACTGCTGTCAGTGGGAGCGAAGGGTTGCTGGGCTTGCTTGTCCTCGAGGATTTCTGAAATGTGGGGGAACAGGGTTTGATATTTCTCCTTGGGCTTTCAAGTCAGTGGTTTGAGATAAAGTGACAGAGTCTTCATTAGATAAAGGATTTTTTTCTTTTTTTTTTTTTCCTTTCTGCCACAACCTGCCATCCTCAAGAGAAATCTAGCTGGAACAGTGAGAGTTGTCTGTGATAAGGGTGTCAGCTCCTACCTGGGGAGCAGGCCGAGGAGAGCAGGTTGTGGTAAGCACCACACCTGAAAGTGTCAGTAATGATGTGGAAGGTCATATACGGCACAGTGATTGAGTATTCCACCGGCTGTGTTGGATTAGGAGGATGATTTATTCCAAACAAAAATTGGAAAATACTGTAGAAAGTTATGCTGAAAAATTGTGCATCAGAAAGAGCTTCCTTTGAAAGTGATTTTTAGCACTTTGGCTTTGTCCTCTCTCTGCTAAACATGTTCTCTTCAGTCACCCATGTAAAGGAGAACTCGCAGAAAGCTGTTCATAGCCTGTTCATGGCAAACAGTGTAAAGTCAATGGTATGGCTGCTGCCAAAGTATTCCAGTGTTTAGTAGGCACCTTTGTCTGGAGGAGTTACTATCAACATCAGTTCTTGCCTGGAACTAAGTGGAAGCTACATGGCAGGTTCAGATCAGGCGTTTGACCACTTCAGTGGCTAATCCTATCCCAACAGCCAGACTAAACAGAGCAAGAGGGTATCTTTCCTTCGTGACACTGCTCCTTTAGCAATACCCTTGTTCAGAACTGACACACATTAGCATGAGAGCACTGAAGTGATGCAACCTCCCTGGAACATCCAGGATAGATTTAGGTGATTGTCTAGCATGATTTATATTAGCTCATTTTTCTTGGTTTCTCAAGATGAACTTGTGATCCTGTCATTGCAGCAGGCATAGTTTTGCAGCTTTAAGAAATAGTTGTCGTGCTAGGAGGTAGTTAAAACAGTTTTGATCAGGCTGATGTAGTGTGTTAGTTGGTTGCACAGTACTGAGAGATCAAGATAACTGAAAACCCTGCATGTAGATAGCATACAATAAAATTGACTTGTTTATTTGATGTCATTCCTTGTAGAACTGGGATCGCTCCTAGGGCCAACACCTTCTGGTTCAGCCAACCTGGGGACAACTTGAGTAAGACAAATAAGGCCCACTTTGGGGTTATGATGGGCTGTCAGGTTTGAATTCCTCTTCATGAGACCAGGATGAGACTGTGGTAGAAGTGTCTCCCCTTCAAATACCAGCTGAGTTATCTCACACAGTCATTGGCAGCAGACCATTGACCCACATCCCCAGCAAAGGGCTTATGTGGGAATGTGGAAAGTGAGTTATGTTCATGTTGACACTCTTGTTCTGGGCACCCTTATGGAAGCAGAAGAGGTAAGGAAGCATGGAAGTTGTTGTTTTGTAAAGACTTGGACAGTGCAGGGAGCATCTTACAAGACCAGCAACAGAAAAAAGAATTGATAAAAAATTGTCCCCTTAACTGTGCCAGCACCATCACCATGGTTTGCACCAGCATCTAATAGCCGCTGGAACTGGAAAGTCCTAGATGGCTGTTCAAGTCAGATGGAGTAGGGGCCAGTGAGATGAGTGGTGAAAAACAGCCATCTGAACCATGCTGGGAGGGAAACATCATCCTGGTGTTCCCCCTGTTCCCTTAGTGGATTTGCTCAGTGTAGGTGTGATAACAACACTATGGGGAGCAAGGAGCAGTGGGAACACAGAGAAGTTTTACAGCACCTTTGGTTTTCTGGGGACATGCAGTCTCCTGAGAAGTAGGTTTGTGTCCCACCCCACACCTCACAAGGGTGAACCTGGGCTAACTGTTGGAGAGTAAATACTGTGGTTGTTGTGACATGAGTCTTACACAATTCCCTGAGGGCCATGCTATTCAAAATTAATATGTATCTTAACTGAGTCTTACGGGGATTTCCTCACAGATGCATGGAGGATTTTTTTTTTTTGTAATGCCCTTGAGAAGTTCCAGTAATACTATTGTATGAATATTTTCCAGTCCTACAAAAAATTTCGTGTGAGGCACTTGGTCTGGAACATCAGAGGGAAACACTTCAGGCTCTGGGCTTCCAGATGATTCAAGTCTGGAATTTAAGTTTAAAGAATTAGACACTAATGGATTAACAGTTTACAGACTTTCAGTAGAAGTAATGGTTTAGTTAATAGAAAAAGGCTTCTCTGCAATTTTTCTGGTTTTGTTCTAGGCATACTAAGTGTTTGCATTGTTTGATTAAGGGACATGTTTTTATAAGCAAAAATAATATGAACTGGGGACATGAGCGTGCTAATTCCATTTCATGAATGCTCTTTTAAACACAGAGAAGTGGCGTGGCTTGTTAGACCTATTGCAAAAGGGACAACAGTGCATCTACGAACTTGGAACCCTGAGAAAGCATTGCACACTGTGGGAGGTGCTGGGATGTCAGTCAAACACCATCACAATTTTACCTACAGGGTACTCAAGCACTGTTAAGAGAAACTGTGATCAACACACACATTCTCTGGTGTGAGGAGTCAGTGTCACTATCACAACTGCTTAATTACAGCCTTCCCACAACAGCCATCTCCAACTAGGTCAAGTCTCCTGAGGATTTTCTGGATGTAGGTAGATTTCATGCTTTTATTGGGATCTCCTTTCTCTCTTGAAGGGGGCAGGAAGCTTGCCAGAGGTTACCGTGTGTATAAGCCATCAAAAAAGATCAGGTCATCAACCCATTTCCTTGCCCTCCTTGAAGGAGGGGGTACATAGGGCACCCAACAGGCAGGGATGGGTTTGGCTTGGGTTGAATCTTGGTTTGTCTGTAGGCAGCAGTATCGGAATTGATGTCTGACAGTTTCTGGGACAGTGACACAGAATATGGGCCTGGAGGTGTTAGGGAGCATATTCCAGTAACGTGTGTGGAAGCAGGTGAGGTAGAGTATGCTGAGTTTGCAGATAATGAACAAAATACTTCTTCAGTATGCCTGATCATTGCAGCAAAGCTAAAACATCTGAAGCTTCTTTGCCTGAAACTGCTTCACTTTTGCTTACTTTTACCTTAACATCAACTGGTGTTTGGTTAGCGTGGAAAAGGAAAGGATTAATTACATAGAAATCATAGTTTAAATTGCAATTTATGTCATGCTAGCAGTGCAAGTGAGCAGAGAACACAGATGAAAAATGCATCTTCAGCCACTTGGATTCAGCACCAGTTTTACCTCTAAACTAGTGGGTAACACTACTGTCTTAGACATTGGGAAAAAGAAAATGTTAGTCCAAATGGTTCCAATTTCAGGGGCTCAGGGACAGCAGGCTTGCTACTGTTTATGGGTATAGTTGACAACTAATAATTTTCCATAGTGAAAGCAGTCTTTGGATCATTCTAGCAGGTGCCTTCATGTGGTCTGGTAACTTCTGCATTTAATTCTTTGAACAAGAATTGCATTCTCATTTGTTTAGTTCTTCTTTGGATAGACTGTCAGCAATAAACCTTTTAGTACAATTAATGATGAAATAAGCGTTTACTAATAGCTACGTATTTATATATGTACCTACATTTATGTGCAAATGGGGGTGGGGGGTGTGAATAAAACGTGTTCCCTTCCAGCCAATTAAAATGTATTTAGGAGACCTCAACAAGGAGGTTTATACACAAGGAGTTGGCTACCTCTCGGCAGGGACCTTCCTTTGCTTTGGCAACTGGAGGCAAGCTACCGTGAGAGCAATCTGCAAAGAAGTAGTGTGATTCATATTTGTAGCTGTTATTAGGTAGGCATGTGGGCATATATTTAGATAGGTGAGGTATGCAGGCATATATTGTGTGTTCCATATTTAGACTGCAGGGTGTATTTTTAGCTGCAGGAGGCCCAATCACCAGAGGCTGGGAGGAGAATTACTGTAAGGGATAGTGTACGGAGGAGCCGCCCGCAGAATTTTCCATCCTGCCAGGCAGTGAAAAAAGACCACTGGAGCGGCATAGCTGGGTGTCCAGAGGAGTGCCACTGACAGGTGGGACAGTTCAGAAAGCCCTTTGGCCTGGCCGCCCCAAAGGCTCTGGATCTGTCTCAGCCCCCGTTTGGGAGCAGTTGTCCCAGGTTTCAGCCTCCCACTGACCCCTGTGAGCGTGACACACGCAGAGCTGGTGGGGACGGCGTGGGATCTGGCACGTGAGGTTAGAAAAGTGGGAAATAATAGCAAAGATGCATTAGGACTGGAAATACTGAGCAAAGATAAAAATGAGGTAAAATAGCCATTAAAACCCCACTTCTGTTAAAATTACGAGACAGGAAATTTTACAAGCTGCCTTTGCCCAGTGAAGAAAAGCAGCCTAGAGGGACTAAATAACTTGTCTGATGTCATCAAGGGTTTTATAGGAGAGCTGGGAATTGAGCCCTTTTCCCCCTAGTGCCATCCAAGTTTTAGTGCTGAAAGGGGTCCTTTATCCAGTGACCCTTGGGGAGCTTAGGGCAACTGTGGCAAGACCATGTTCCTGCACCACATCCTGTGTGTGGGGAAAGCAGACTGCATCTTCTGGAAAGTACAATCTCTGCATAATGTGACCACAGGATGCCTTGCTCCTGAGGTGACTAAATGCCATTTTATTATTATTAGGCATTTGTTTAATGTAGTAGTTCCCTGAAACCAAACAAGAACAGGTCCTCGAGGTGCTATATACTGTGTACAAATAATGGAGAGCTATAAGGAGTCTTAACATTTATATGGAGAAGAGAGAGAGAGAGAAAGTGGATGGGAAAGTGAGACAGTATTTAGCCCCATATTGATGCTCCATGAGATGATGTGGTTCCTTCCACAGAGTAATGGAGAGGCTGCTGAAAATAAGATGATTCGATTTGTTCATAACATCATTATTCAAGGAATAAAAAAGTATGTAGCCTTATCCAAAGAAGTAATCTAAGAGGTCTTTACTCTGTGCCAAACTAAAATTCTGCTATTTAATTACCGATTTAGAAAATATCTTGGGCTCAATTTCCTCCTCAGTTGCACTGTTATAAATCTAATGGAATTGTTAAAGATTTATGGCAGTGTAACTAAAGGCAGAATTTGGTCCCTTATGTTTAAAACTTAGTTTGCCACATAAGTAATAATTCCTGTTTTCTAGGCAAGAGTTTAAGAATTTTGCAGACCTCTGTTTCTGTAAAAGAAATATGAACTACAGTAGTGTGGGTGAGTGATTGATGATGGAGGGGATGTCTAGGGGCAATCTGAATTGGCTGGTGTGGAAAATCCATGTGCAATTCAGATTTAGGATCTGTTTGCTGATGCCTCATAATTTAAAATGTCAAAAAAACCCCAAACCTTAGGCCTTCATGTAGTAAATTAATATACTGCATGTTCAGTGTGCAGCAAGCTTTGCTGAAGTAATGCACTCCTCATATGAGGTGTGAACTCATCCCATTCCCCTTAGTAAGGACTTAACTTCAAAATTCAGTGTGACCCTTTAAATCCTAAGCGCATCTAAATCATGTTAAAAAAATTACCACTTTTGTTTTTATTTAAATCATATTTTTAATGACTTAAAAAGGAAAAATACTGCCTTATTTATCCAGACCTAAAGAAATCTTGTGTTAGCACAGATGTATTTTATCCACTGGCTTTTCATCTCTAAAGGAAGGGTCTTTCTAATGGGCTCTTTATTGTTTTTCTCAGCTTCCGCTTAGGAAAAGAGGTCAACTTTTGAAGTTTTTGTCTGCAAAGTGAGTTAGGATGTGCCCATATCCTGTACGGAGGTGCCTGGTCTGGCCTGAGCACAGCCTGTGCAGCTCTGGGCCGCCAAACAGGCTGAGCAGGTCTGGGAGAGCCCTGGCCCTTGGGGCTGCAGGGGGATGCTGTGAGCACGGGCAGCTTCCCCAGGAACACACTCTGTGAGCTGGAAGTATGCTGCTCAGGGATTTATGTCACTTCTGACAAGTTTATGCTTTTTCTAGAGTGCTGTAGGCCTACAGTGCATTGTAGAAATTGTAAGGAGTTATAATATAAAACTATACCAAAATATGGTCCTTTTAAAAGACTGTAATTCAATATCTGTCCAGAATATCCAATTTTAATTCAAATACAGTATTTAGGTCCAAGTTTCTAGGAATGAATTGAAGACTTAATTATTCTAACTTTGCTCTCAATTTCATTACTTCCTCCTCCTCAGTGGTGCAGGGGGATGGGGGAGTGAGGGCTGTGGTCAGCTCATCACACTCTGTCTCTGCTGCTCCTTCCTCCTCAGGGGGAGGAATCCTCCAGTGTGGAGTCCCTCCCAGGGGACACAATTCTTACTCCTCTCTCTGGTTACAGCTGCCCAGGTTGTTTGCTCCCTCCTAAATCTGTTATCTCAGAAGCGCTACCACCGCCACTGGTGGACTGGGCCTTGGCCAGCAGCGGGTCTAACTGGGTGCCAGCTGGTATTGGCTCTGTCGGATGTGAGGGAAGCTCCTGGCAGCTCCTCACAGAAGCCACCCCTGTAGCCCCTCACTGCCAAAACCTTGCCATGCAAACCCGACACTCTGTGGAGACAGTATCTCTGAATGAACACAGAACATTTCAGTGTTTAGTACAGTCGTGGCTTGATGCATTGATTCGTGACACCTGTGAGTTTTAAGTATGGATTTTGCTTGCTTTTTAAATACTGGTAAGTCATTAATTACCTAAAAATTAGTTCAAATTTAAAGGAATAAATTTATCCCTGTTGTCATTGAGGTATTTTGCAACCTAAGCAAAGGCTCAGGTATTCCAGATATGATAGATGTGCAGATTGCATAAGACATTATGCATTGCTCCCTCTAAGATACAGAGTCCTGTCTGCCCTTAAACCCTTTGTTCTCTTGGCTGAATGCAGTTAATTAGCAACCGTCTCCATAGCAACTGCCTCATAGTACAAAAACATTGTCTCGTTTTTGCAGTTTAGCTTATCACACTGTTTACCTGAAGGGCTTTTCACTGCGTTGAGTCTCATTTGAGTTGGCTACATGCCTGCTCGCGGAAGTGAATTGTCAAGATAGAAAAACACCATGGCAGCAAGATGCTGAACAGGGCCCTGTGTGTGGAACCAAAAACACTAAAAAAGTTCTGTGGAAACAAAAGTTGAAGTTTGCAATGATTTACATCCAGTTTTAAAGCATGTGACTTGCCAGGAATATAGTGCATTTTGAAATACTGCTGTACTCTTGGGCCTGTTTTACAGCATCTTGAAGCCTGCCCAACAGAGTGGTTCCTTGCCTATAACATATTCTCAAACACATGACCCTTGCAGGCACAGATCTTCATCCAGGGCCATCAGGAAACTTTTCTCCCTCCAAATCCAGACTGTTTCAGGCAGCTCCAGCTTGTTCTTTAAGAGGATGCTGCTGTCAGCTGTGTCGGTTGTTGTAGTCCTATTCTTTTCCCTTAATATTACTTTCATTTCAAGGGAAGTTGTGAACATTGGGTCCATATGATAAATTAGGAAGGGAAGGGCAGGAGCTATTGTGGTCATATGACATACTGGAGATTTAGGCTTATTTATGTCAGCCATCAAAGTGGTGTTAAAATATCTGCTCTGTACTCATATGACTCAGTTACAATAGGCTCAGATTTGTACTAAAACGACTTTGCCGGTGTAGGATGACATATTGAAATCATGTTTTAACTTTATTCAGAGTTGTGTCCACATATGCACACACTTCTGTAGAGACTTGCTTGAAGGTGTGAGTGTGTCATTGAGATGACAGTGAAATTTAACTGGTGTCTCAGTCCAACATTTATGCCTGGCCTGACACCAGGATGGTACTCACGTAAGAGGTGTGAGAAGGACCGTTTTGTTGCTTGTTGGAGGTTTGCTTTGGGTTTGTTTGTTGGTTTTTTTTCTTAGTTGGCAGCACAGTGGATGACTGGTTGATCTAGACTAATTCCCATTTTATCCTAGGCAGACCCGGCGCCAGAGCTTGTCGTTCAGCCATGCCACTGTGCACTGGCCTCCCTTCCCCTTTCCAATGACAGTGTCAGCTGGCAAAGGTCATTTTCCTTTCTAGCCCCAGTTGGCATGTGGGGCTGCTGCATCTTGATAAAAAGGCTTCATTCAATATGATGTGTTTGAAACAGTCTTTCCACAGATGTGAGAAGGTGTTTTGGGCTCTCAGGATAAAAAGCAGGATGCATGCAAACCCTGCCAGTATTGCCGGTGTAGTCCATTATTCCTATAGAGCTTCTGGTTGATAGAGGGTTGTTCTCTGCTCATGTTAATGTCTTGCTCATAGTATTCCACATTCACCATAATTATTAGTAGTATTTGAATTATAGCAGTGCTGAAAGTCTGCAGGCAGGATAAAGGCTCCATTGTAGTAGGTCTTGTGCACACAAGATGAGACAATCTCTGCTCCAGCTGTTTACAGTCTGTTTTAAGACCAGTAGCGTAAGTGGGTTTATCATATGAATAGCAGAGAGGGAGAGAAAATGCTACAAATGATAGGAAACATGGAGTAACTGCTCATTTACGTACCCTGGAGACACTGGATGATGTTTGTTACACTTGCAGCTGTAGAGTTGAAGGTAAATAAAATGCTTTGATTTTTTGCAGAGGGCAGTTGCTGCCGCTCATCTCCACAGCACCACAGCCACGAGGCACTGTGAGGGAGCAGGAGGGCTTGGGACGGGAAGGGGACGTGGGTAGAGCAACTTGTGGAGGTGCCAGACCAAAGGGTAGGTGAGGCTGGCGACAAAAGGACTGCTGAAGTGGGGAAAAAAATTCAACGTGATAAAAGAGCCTCAGTGTTTATCCGGAGCAAGCTGCCTGCACCCTGCAGTCGGCCACACGGAGTTACACGGGCTTTCCCTTGCTATCCCTCTTGGTGACTGACATGGCTGAAACAACAGATGCTTGAAGTCAATCCCCCAGTTCCTCCAAGGGTGTAAGATTGTTTGCTCACATTCACAGAGCTTCCACAAACTTGCTTTGTATGGAAACCACAGAGAGCGTCCAAACTGTCAGGATATTTTCCAGTTTTTAAAAAGGCGCTTAGCATTGTCAGCACCTTTGAATCTCTGTCTCAGTTCTCCTGAAGCCAGACTTGCTAGGTACCCTTAGGGGTCCAGAAATGGAAAACTCTAATGGCCTGAAAAAGCCTGCTAGAACTTGACGTTATTTAATTAGCTTAAAGTAGAGCTTGGCAGATGGCAAAACAGTGGAAAGGACCTCCCTTTATAAAAATATGGGCCACATCCTCAGCTTGTATAAACTGGCAGAGCTCCACTGAAATAGATGTTCAGCTTCTGTCAAATAGCAGGGAAGAGAAAAACTTCTGAAAACAGGAAAAAGAGCTATAATACCACAGAAATATCAGTGGGGTTTAGGTACAAAAATTATTTTTAATGCTTTAAAGACTGATTCATTTACAAAGGAATTGTATCTTTTATAGTCTTATTTTTGTTGACGTGCAATTCAGAGAAAGAATTTGGCTCACTTTTCCAAAGCTGCATTAAGTCTGCACATATTGCAGCAGTGAGACGTTCTCTATGCTGCTTTTTTTGCAAGTCATTCACTTATGAAAGTAAGACATCAATAATTCATTCTGGTAAAGCCGATCTCTAGAGTTGTGTAAATTCATCTAATATGTGATAACTCTAACGAAGTTTAACTAAGTTTTTTAGAAATACAGAACTTTGATTGAAAGTTGTGAGCTCACCTCAATCTTTTCCAGTGAAAATTCTTGCTCAGATGAAATCTCCCATATGTTTAAAAGCTGTTGCATTCTTACATTTTAATGTTTCCCATTAATTGCTTGGATTCTTTTTTTATGTTTTTAATTGGAAACATGAAAACAAAGCCTGAACTACAAAGCTGACTGCTCACTTGTCCCATTTCATGGTATCAACCTGACAGATTCATTAAATCTATAAAAGAATCAGGTCAGAATTGGAAGTGAATTGAACTTGCTGAAAGCAATGCAGTGTTCACAATCTGCTTTCAGACTGGCTTTTCTGTACCTGCTCATTTTTCTTTGTATTAAACCATCTGTGTAATTTAAGGAGCTACTGCAGGACAACCCCGTACTATAAAATATTGTAAGGCTTCAGAGTTCACTGGCTCCAAGCTGCAGATTAACTGCAGGAATAAAAGCAGCAAGAAGGAAAGCTAACTTTAAACACAGCGGTAAGAGGGATTTGAGATATTGTTACAGGTTGCTAAACTTGGGCCATGCAGACAGTTGTGAAGTCACGTTCCCAGAGTGGGCCCTGAACTATGCAGGGGCAGCCTGTCTCTGCTCCCACCCACCCGGGCACGTGGTGATTGCGGCAGGAGGTGAAGGAGGAGAAAGTGGGAGAGAAGCTGTGCCCGGTGGTGCGGCACAGCCGGCCGTCCCTGCGTGGGTGCAGCCAGGTCAGACGGCGCTCTGGCCTGCGGAGCCGGGTGGCTGCCTTCTTAATTGTTTTCTGTTTATTTATGACTTATTTCATCATTTCACGTAATCACGTAACATTTCATACATTCTTCACATTCCATAAATCACGTGATTTGTGGTCAGTTATGATTTCTGTTACTTTTGATGCTGCTACCTGCAGCACCATTGCTGCCCGGACCCTGGGTCCTACCAGTGGCACCTAGGCACCCCATCCTGGCCCTTCCTCCCCAGCTCCTAGCAGGAGGGGGGCCTTGCTGCCCTTCCATGGTGACTCGTGGCCCAGCCTTTCCTGCAATTGCTGCCCCCTCCTGCCCCATGCACCACCACCTTTGCCCTGGGGAAGTTATTTTCTCAGCAGTGGATGTGCACAAAGTGTTCTGTGGCCAGTCCTATTGTCAGGAGCTGGTGACCAGTGTCCAAACCTCAGGCAAAGGCTTGGAGTAGATGACCACGGGTGGTAGCTTTCCAACCTGTGCTGGCATTTGACTCCAGGATAGCAAAGCAAGGGGCCTTTCTCATGTAGACCCGAGAGGAAAGGTAGGACACCCCTCTTCTCACCTGCTGGTGACAGAAGTCACCAGGAGCAGAGTCCAGCTCTGTTCTTCTGGAAGGCTGAGGTAGCCCAGGTTCCTTCTGGTTTTCCCCTCAAGGAAGATTCATATATCCCTATTAATAAATTACAAACCATAGTAAATGACTTGAGAGCACTATTTAGTTGCTCTAGGGCTCTGCTGTTTATGAAACCATCCATTAAAAATAATGTATTTTGCTTGTGTCTCCTTTGAGTTAGGGAAGGTTTGATGAGAGACTGAGGGTTGGCGTGTGTGAAAGCCAGGGAACAGGCACATGACTTTTTTGTGATAAGAGTAATATGACAGCTTGGCCTATAGTATGCCTGTTATTGAAACATCTAAATGACCTTAAAATTCATGGCTAAATGAGTAGACTTTCAATGCTGTGTGTAATTCCAGGTCTTATTATTTTTGCAGCACTAGACTTCATAATATGCAGTGCAAAATACTTGCAATTGTCAAATTGCTTGTGAGAATTGAAAGTTGTACTGGACAATCGAATGAATTGATGGGCTGGCTACCGCAGGCAAAGCTTGATTTCTAAGGTTGTGTAGATTAAACTATAAAAGATAACCTAAGGTCATAGATATAAAGCCCAATATGAGCTTTCTTTGTAGAAAATTGTCCTACAGGTTGTTAAGAAGAATGGTGCTAAAATACAGAACGAAATTCTCTGGACAAAAATGTGATAGCGGGTTACACATAAAGAGCCAGATTCACCTGTGCAGCTCCCCGGAGTTTCTTCAGCACACATGAGGTGAGACTCTGGCCAGAAAACCAGCTCCTATGGGAACTCGCATCATGAAAAATCTGGCCCATAGCCACTGCAGTCAGGAGAGTGCTGACAAGGATTTTTTTGCATATGTTCTTACTGTTCTGTTTTGGCATGTCACAAGCCAGGATTTAATGCTGTACTGAAAATTGTGAGGGTGGTTTATTTTATTTCATGTATAGAATATTAGTAAAAGACCACTCTCAGGCAAAACTGTGTGGCCATGGAGGGCTCAACTGAGGTGATGGGTTGTTTGCAATGGCGTTCCGTCCAAATTAGGTTTGTGGATATGAGGGTGCTGCATGCATGAGCCTGCTCTGCACAATTCAGAACAAAATTTGAATTTGATTTTTGGCACAGTGATCCTGTGTCTGAGTTACTGCTGCTCTGCCAGAGGTCCCTTCAGGCAGCTGGGACCGAACACCTGTGCCATGCATGGTTTAGCTGGAATACCCCTGGAGAATCCACACGAAATCAGGAACTCTTTGGAAATGGAGGCTCAAATTAATTTTTCTTGCCAAAAACCCAACTTTAATACAGGAGTATTCTGTGCAGGGCTCTGACACGCAGCCTTAAATAGAAAGCCACTGTGCCTAATAAAGGGGGGTGTGCGTGCGTGTGTGTCTGTGTGCGCCTGACCACTCCGTGTGTGTTTGAACATAATGGGGTTTATTAGGAGCTCTGGGAGGGATCAGCCAGGGAGAGGCATGTGACCTGTGAGTTTATTTTACAGCATCCCCCTCTTGGTTCATAGGCTTAAGACACCAAGATTGGGTTGGAGGCTGAAGCATGGTGGTGACAAAAAGCGGATCCTTGGGTCTGTGAATGGGCTGAGCCTGGGACAAGAGGAGCTGGTACCCAGGGGGAGAAATGAATGCTCAGGGAAAGACATAGTTTTTTTTTGCCTGAGTTTCTTGCACTGATGTCTCGCTTAGAGGGTAGTGCGACGCTGTGTAGAAACAGAGAAATAAAGACATAGGGAACTGGAGGAGGAAATTTCATGGATTTTGACTTTTTTTCTGTGCTGTAAGTAGAAGACAGGGAGTGAAATGTCCGTGAGAGAAATATAAAGCATTTGGAGCTTAAGCAATGGGAATTCGGTGTTAGGGTTCTTGATTCCAGGTTAATGCTGACCAGACAGAGGGAAGATGTTCATAGCACACAGAGTTCCTAGGTAAGGAAACATGAGTATTTGTAAGCAGTGGAGTTCTTCATACATAAAAACTAAGATACAGTCAGATTTTTTGTGTGCTTTATTTCTTAGCACTTTAAATCACAGAGAACACTTGCGGTAGCACCTAGATTCAGACCCCAAAGGCAAGATATATATACAAACTGCTTAAATCTAGATCTCTTAATCCATTAACAGGCAAGAAATAAAAAGGACCTGACAAAGATGCTCACAGTGCCTTGCTGTGCCACCTCAGTAACCTGAACTTTACAATTAACTGCTGTGTACAAGGTTGTAGCTGAGGTCATTTCACATCCCAGAAACCAGCCAGAAAACCTCCAAGCAACTAAGGCTAGACATGTTCTTGCGTACTGTGCTGAACTGCAGGCTATCAAACACTGTTGGTGAGCTCCTGGTTTCACTGAAATGTGCAGACTTTGGAGGAGTTTTCTTGTGTGTGTGCGAAAACTGAGTGATGTTTGGAATGTGTCTGAAGGGTGACATAAGATGGGGGCTTGTTTCTGTGTCTGAAATTAGTGGAAACTCGTCAGTGATTTTGGTGGCACATGAGCTTCTCTAACTCCTCCTGACCCCGCTCAAATCAGTGCAAAAATTCTCTGGACTTTGGAGGGTATAATGGGTGGTCTTCATAGCAAGCTTTTGTAAACTTACAGTAGCATATTCTTTACTTAAGGTTGCATGCAAGAAACACTGAGCAGAGTTGAAAACTTGAGTTTGCCATCCAAGTCTGGATGGTAAATTCAGCTGAATCTTCTTTCAAATGGCAGAGAAGGTGTCAGGAGCCTTTGCTCCAGCCCCTGCTCTGGTCAGGCTTCCCTTTCATGGGAGTTCCAGAAGGACTGACACAAACAAAGGAACTTTTGCTCATTTTGGGAAAGGAAAGCAAGCAATTTTATTAAAGCTGAAATGCTTGCTTTAAAGATAAATAAGTTTCTATAATTACTTTGTTGCACAGGTGGGTTTTCCTTTGAATCCCTCCACTGTAGTCTCTGTAATTATGACTCTGAAGTTCAGTCAAGTTACTTTTGAATAGCTGCTCCCCAAAGAAAGTCAGTTGCTGCCAGTGATGTTGATGAGGTAAAGTGTTCTATCACTTTGCACATTTTTATTAAGCAGTGAGTTGAAAGGCAGCATAATTGGAAAGCCCTGTCATACCTTTGATAAATGCTTTCTAGCATTGCCGTGTTTTGCCCAGTTATGACAGAACCCATTAGAATGACATACATTTCAGCTGTCGCCGGTTTGGATCTGCGTGCGCTCCAGGGAAGAGGCGCGTTTCCTCTCCTCGAGGGAAAGACGTGCTGCAGGAGGGGAAGGCCCTCCAGGGTGGTGGGCCACACATGGCAGACCCTGACAGGACCTGTCTGCCTTGTTTCCAGTGTGGGCTTTTTTATTCTTTAGCTGTGGCAGAAGCAGGAGGCAGTTAGCCCTGCCAGCCCTGCCCGTTGGGCCTGCTGCAGTGTATTTATTCATTTATTTATTCATCATTTTTTATCTAGCACAGCGAGGTTCTGCTCTTGGATTTGAAATGGAGGGTGCTACTCAATATAAATAATAACCAGATAGGTATGTAACAGGTTTCTCAATGCTAACATTCAGTGGAATGTAGCATTTTTTATGACTCATTTCCACAGCTCCTCTATCAAGGAGAATTTATATACCAGGTTTCTTTTGGCAAATATAGAGGCTGACTGAATTTAAAGGTAGGCATTACTTGAAAGTATAGCGCCAGCTGCAAGACCCTATTGTGTAAAAATTATAATGGCTAGTTAACATTATTTTCCTCTGAAAATTATTAATTTCAGAACTCCCAATAGTATTTATTTGTCACTTTTGGGGGAAGTCAGATAGAAACCCCACTGTTTCCCCCCTGCATAGTCAATTTCTTAAGTTAAAGAGCTTTTTACATAAGAAGAAACAAATTCAGATACACTTACAAATAAAACCAGGGTAAATCTAAAGTGTAAAAATACTAATTATCAGAAACTGGATTTAATAAATGAAAATGTTTGGTTAAAAAGTAAAATAGATTTTGTCCCTTTAATTTCAAGCAAAAAGTACAGTGTGAAATGCCATTGTAACTAGAGTTGACAGTAAATTCAGCTCTTGATCAGACCTCACATCGCTTGAAGTAAAACAGAGATATTACTCTGACTAATTTTGCATTGTAATAATTATTTAATGCTTACAATGAAGCCTTGTCCTTAGGGTTTTATGCTTTAGCTGTTTGTTACCCACGCCTTGTAGTTATTAAGTACAGACAAAGCTGCCATTTTTTCAAATGGCATAATGTATATCAGCGTGTTTCAATGAAAACATCAGAAATAGACATTTTCTGGTATAATAGATTAACTGTATGAAATCTGGAACAGTTTGTCCATCTTTAGAAGTTTCTTAAAGCAGTGCATAAGTATCAATGGCTGTCATTTCAAAAATTTACAGATCTCAATTTTTAGAGAAGAAAAATTTACTCCATTTTTGTTCTGGCATATGCTGTCAGTTAATTCCAAGTTTCTTCTCATAGTAACAAACTAATTTTGCCCTATTGACCAGGAAGCACTTTTTCATGATTGTCTTGTTTATATTAAACTACTGAAAATACATATATTTTGCATTTCAGTACAAAAGAGTGTTCTCGATTCTGTGATGTTTGGTTTTAGCTACCTTTTCCAAGTTTGTAATGAACAGCTTAACAGAGTATTGAAAGGAAATTTTGAGTGGTTGGAGTGGGGTTGTTCATGTCAGGACCACAGGATTAGACCCAAACACTGTGCATATCCTGGTGATTGTGTAACAGGAAAAGTAGCAAGACTGGTCATAATAAATGTGTGAACATTTAGAAGTCCTAATGCTCAAGTTAGGCATTGATGGTACAACAGTATTTCTGGGCCGTAACTGGGGGCCTGAGCATTTTATGGACAAGCTAATTTTGATCTGAGTAATTTCATTTGATGCTGAGGTCAGAATCATTCCTTCCTGAGGGTGGGAGAAGGCACGTGGGAGCTCCACAGTCATAATGCAGAGAAAATCATATGCCCATGTGAAATAACGTCATGGGCTGTTTCTCGCCCTTGGGCAGTAAGTCCTTACCCTTGGAAAAGAGCCAGATGCTCACATCATGTAAATCAGCGTGATTTTCACTGGCATGCATGACTGCCTGCTCATTTACACCACAGGAGGATGTAAGTTGGTTTGTTGGTTTTTTTTTTCTGAAGCTCCCTCTAGTTGCATTTCTTGACATATACTTAAATATCATCTAAGTGCCGACCCTGTCAAATACTGTATTGAATATCAAAAGGCTTCTCCATCCTGGAGAAGGCAACTGGGAGAGGGAACAAGGGTGGTTAGGCTGTTCTGAGACCCATGTGTGGATGTGATCTATGCATGCAGAACTAATGACCTTTTCTGTACTAACTTCTTGCAATTAGGAAAGCTATGTGACTCAAGAAGTTTAGCACTGTGTTTGGCCAGTATTTAATAATTATGAATGAATTATAGATGATCAAGCAAAAGTAGAAGTAATCTGAGGAAAATCTTCTTTTCACAAATATATGTAAGGTGGCACTAATATGCATTAAAAAAGCCCCAACCCATAGCCTGTCAGTGATTTATTTGGTTTTCTACCGTTAGTATTAAAACTAACTCAGTAAACTGGGCTGAAAGAGGAAAATCCCTAAATGTGATTTAAAACCTCCAGTTCTAAGGTCGTATATTAGGCAGGTTTTTATGAAGTTCACTAAAGAAATCTACCCACTGACCTCTTCCCTGGAGGTTCCCCATCTGTGTGTTCTGTTTAAAGAATACTCCCATCACACTCACCAGTTTTAATGTAATATTACCATGGAGGTGAGTCCTTAATTTTAACTGTTCAATTTTCAGATCAGATTAAGTATCCTTAGCTAATTATAAGGGCCCTGTAATACTTTTCTGCTCAAGAAACTCCTAATAGGAATGGTCGCTCTGACAGATTGTCATTAATCTGTCAATAATGAGATTTTTCCATTTTATGCTTAGTTGTAAGCTCTTTGGGGAAAGGATCATCTCTTTGCTCCGTGCTTAGCACAGTGGGGCTTTGGTCCGTGGCGGGGCCGCTCGCTCCCTCTCATTCGCACCACTCCGATAAATAATCGTGCTTGACCTGAAGGAGGATGAGAGGAATTCATTGTACGAGGAAGATAATTCTTTAAAGCCCAAGCGGCCAGCTAAAATGCTGGAGCTTTTTCTCCTGGAGGGGCCTGGCCATTTTCCCTGCTACCGTACAGCTGGCCGGTGGCACAGAGGGGCAGGCGCGCTGGAGCCGGGCATCAGCAGCAGTGCTGGGAGCCGGGCTTTTTCCAGGGCCAGCGTTGACTCTCCTCCTCTCCCCAGCACACCAGCCAAGTTCATAAGAAGGCAGATTTTTCTGGCTGGAGGATGCCTGCCCAGAAAGGTGATCACTCTGCACCAGGCAGCTGTTCCCCCGTGCCCCCACTACGCCCCCGCACGTTTTCCAGCGCTCCCGGCGTGGACCCGCTCCCGAAGCGACGTGCTGGAAAGCTGAGAGTGGTGTGGCCTCCCACAGCCCCAGGAACTTGAAGATGCCTATGAAAGAGCAGCCAGCCTGTGGCATTAAAACGAGGTAAAACCCCATTCCCGAGCCCAGGAAGACACAGGCTTTAAAAGGAGCTGGTTGGAAAAGGGGTAATGGTTTTAAACTGAAGGAGGGTTGATTTAGGTTAGGTGCAAAGTAAAAGTTCTTTACAGTGAGGGTGGTTAAACACTGGAACAGATTGCCTAGAGAGGTTGTAGATGCCTCATCCCTGCAAACATTCAAGGCCAGGTTAGACAAAGCTCGGAGCAAAGATTTCCTTACTGCAGAGGAGTTGGACTAGATGAACATTAAAAGTCCTTTCCAACCTAAGCTATTCTATGATTCTCATACAGAGCTGTGACTTTGGCCCAGCACAGGAGCACAGTGAGTTTGGTAGGCACAAGAGGGTCTGAGTGCACTCACTGAAATGGAGAGAGCTGACAGTCAGCCATTAACAGCCAGCATTATGTCATGTCTGCCTTCCTGCTGCCAGGCCAGGTTGCTGTTAGAAAATAACTTAAAAGTTCACAAAAGTTAAAAAAAGAACCAAACCCCAAAACAAAAACAAAAAACCACAAAGAAAACCCCCAACAGTTGGGCTCATTTGCAATCACAAAGAAAGATGTATTTGCTTTAAATTACACAAAGATTAAAAGTGCTGATAGAGGAAAAAATCTTACCTATGGCACTTTCAGTTAACTGAGAAAGTTCAGCCAGCGATTAAACTGCTGAGAGGGAGGAGAGCACAGATTGCATTTCAAAGGAAAATTCAAGCAATGCATTAACGATTATTAATGTGTGTTATTGTTAAAATAATCATATTTATTATGGTCTAGCCTAGGGAGAACCAGCAAAAATGGAAGTCTTGTTCCGGAGACTGTAGAAACATGCACACAGTAGGTGGTCCCTTGCCCTCAGAGCCTGCAGCCTAAATAGTCGTAGATGGAGTGGATAAAGCCCCAGCCCAGTTAAGGGAAGAACAGCAAGAAGTGTTGTTGGTTTGCGTCTGCTTTGCCAGGGCCTGGATAATATCTCTTGCCCAGTTCTCCTTCCAGTGTTTGCTGTAGATACGTGAGGGCTTCTGTATAATCCTGACTTAAAAACAAACAAACACCCAGATGTGAGGAGTAGAGAGTTATTGATGCATTGCTGGTATTGGCTCTCATAAACATGGTGGAGGCCAAGGATGGGAGACAGGATAACGAGATTGCTGTTGCAGAGTGAGCCACAGGCTTGGTTCCTCGCTGCTCTGCCTTAATAACAGAAGAATTTTACACCCACTTGCACAGATATAAACATCACCCATGATTAAAAGCAGCAGTTGTTTATTTGCCACTCAAGTATTTTTAATTGTGTCCTGCCTATTTTAATCAGCTTGCTCTGCTTGGACGCTTGTATCCACGAACGCTTCATGTAGTAAAGGGTTACAGATTCCATCAGTAAGTGATACCGGTTTCCTTGGTGGAATAGTAAGTATACTGTTTGGAAAAGCAAGCAGACCAAACCAAACCGGTGTTAGGGCCGTTTTCCCTGTGCATCCGTCCATGCCTGCCTTTACAAACAGCTGTTTTCCCCTTGTCCGACAAACTGTCGTTTCTAAATATGTATTCCCCCTGCGCTTTTTGTTATGCAGTCAGGATCAGTGACCCCTAATAAAGCACAAATTTGGTGGAAGAGGTGTTGAGCAGCTTGGGTGGAGGTGTATCCCTGTGACTCTCTCAGCCTGCGCACACTGGGAGAGGTTTGCTGGGACAGCTGTGCTGACTGACGAGCCCTCCGCGGGGAGTGCAGGTTGTTCTGGCAAAAGAAGGACATTTGCCACCACCTGATGCTTGGACTTCAGACAAGATACGTCTGCTGTAGGGCTTTATTTATTTATTTATTTATTTATTTATTGCCAGTATTTATGGCTTCATTAGATGCAATTTTGAGTCTAGTTTAGTTAGGTAAAGTTGAAGTTTCTCCCTCCTCTCCCCCCACAGCCCCTTCCCCAGTCGCCCTTGCTCCACTGCCAGGGCTTTGCAGTGCTGGCCAAGCTAACCTGGAAGCTGAGAGGACGTGTCAGCATGGCACAAAAAGTACGGTATTTGTAAGCAGGGAGCTCCTTGCTCCGGGGCGTGCTCCTGTGGCAGCTCAGTTCCAGCAGACTGTCACGGAGGCTTTGTGAACGTGAGGCCGAGAACATCCTAGTGATGGTGCCTAACACAGCAGTGCAGGAAAAGTGCAGCAGGGAGGTCTGGTGGCTCCTGTGTGAGGAACAAATACCAGTCGCCCTCACTCTGTGAGGGCTGTGGCTTAGCGTTCCTGGTTTGCATTGTGCTTTGGCGATGAGGGGCTGCCGTACCTGCAGAGGGATGTAGTTGTGCTGGCTGTGCTGTGCAAGCAACTTGGGAGGCTCCCCCAGCCTCCCCAGCTGGTGAGGAGGGGAGGAAAACCAGCCCTGTACCTCCTGCCTCCTCTTTTGTGCTGCAATTGCACTATAGAGAGCAGAGGCCTCTTATCCTGCCTGTCTTCTTTGACTTACAATTCAGCCAGCTCTAATTATTAAAAAATAAACAAGCCTGTAACTGCTTAAGAGCTTTAAATACCCTAAATGACAGGGAAATAGCCCCTGAACACCACCGAAATAGTCCCTTCTATGTCTGCCTATCCTGGCAGCAGATACAAATCATCATTAGTGGGTCACTCTGACACAGATCCCTTAATGTAAGTGCTACATTACATTAACAAGCGAGTCAACAATAATATTAGCAATAAATGAGAAATTAAATTCCTAGTCATTCATCCCTTTGGGTTTCCCAGTGTGTCTCTTGTGTTTTTCTTGTTTTGATCCTAAGCATTTCGAAACAAGAAGTGTCTTTATTTTGTGTCTTGTGGCGTGATCCCAGCCCATTAAAATGGATGACAGTACTGCTGCTGACTTCAGTTAGCAATTACTGTAGGAAAGAGCACATGGTGTGATTCAGAAATTAATAATAACCATATACACTAATTTTAAGGAGGGAATATAAAATTGAACTTTCCAGCTGAACTGATTTTAATTCAAACTGGTTGTTTCCAATGGTTTTTCCAAGAAAACAGATAAAAAACTAATTTGTGTTAAATTGGAATACTTTTACTTTTCTGAACCAAGAGGGATAGTGAGGGAGTCGCCACTGCTAAGCAACAATAAAAGATAATGTTTGTACACACTAAGAAAACTCTAAATGAGAAGACTCCACAGCAGACCTAGAGTTTTTGGCTGCTCATTTCAATGGAAGATACGGCTGGACCCTCAAATGGCTCCACAGCCAAAAGATTTTAATTGTTTTGTCTGTGTTTCCTGTTGCTAGATGTAGACTGGAGCATTGCTCTGTTTGTTTTTTTCAGATTGCAGCAGTAGCTTAGTTCCAGTATGTGATGGAAAATTGCTTATTGGACTCTCCTGATCAGACAGCACTGATTATGGGATATTAACTGTAGTGCTTTTATGATGAAGACTATTAAAGACTGAACCAAAACCACAACCTCATTACTTTCAGAATTAATGCTCAGAGTAAACCTGCCTTGTTCCTGAAAGGTTAGTCTCCAGTGCATTAATTCCTTGGTTCTGTCTTGGCAAATGTATTCACTGAATTGCACTGGTGGTCTGAGCATTTCTAATTTTGCTGCCTCTTCATCCAAAGTGGACCTACAGAACCTTGTATCTACAACTGGTACAGACTGCATGTAATCAGTTATGGAACATTAAGTATTGCAAATATAACAATTCAAGAAGGGGAAAGCTCAGTGCTGAGCTCTCCCCTGGCACATGCCTGTAATTAAACGTGTGTAAACCTTTCTGACAGGGCAGTGGGGTGCTCAGCCCTGCAGTGAAGGCTGGGGACAGGCATGCTGATGGAGACTCACAGCACTGCTGGGCTGGGTGCTCCCACTCTCTGCACTGCCAGGGTTTGGCTTGCTGGGAGCAAGTGGGATGCTTCCCACCCTCTGCTGTGCACATCCAGGAGATTGTGAGAATGGTTCTGTCCCCCAGTCCCCAAAGACAGTTCTGTTTAATTATTTGTCACTTGGAATGGCTGCTTTGCCACTGGATGCATCTGTGTTCTCATGGATTTGAAGTACCACCCTTATTTATGCTTGAGGAGTGTTGGTGTGCACTCGGAATAAAGTGACTGCAGTGGCTTCCTGGGGTGGGAAGCCTTGACAGTCTCCTTCCCACTCCCTGCAGTGCTTTGGAGATGGGCTACAGGGTTCTGAGGAGTAACTGAAACCTTCACTCATCATCTCTTTTTGTGCCTCTGGGACAGACAGAACAGAATAGCTCCTTTGGAGTGAACTGAATTTAATGTGTGAGGTTGAGTAAAAGGGAGAGATGGAGAGAAGAAAAAATGGAAGGAGCAAGAATTGGTTTTAATTACTATCAAGGAAGAAAGCAGATTTTCCTTAAAAAGAATCTGGTGGTAGTCCTGGGAAATGCAGGTCCTTCTTCAGTGCTGACTCTGTGCCATGTGAGATGCAAAGGAAGATCAGCTGCTTATGTGGCTAGAAAGAACATACAACTAAGTTAGAGGAAATTAACATTTTACCAGGCACATAAACTTATATTCTTTATGTTACAAACCAGGAATAAGCTGTAGGCCAGTTATTCTGTCGTGTTTTTGAACCTTATTTGGATCATCTAAAGCTCATAACTAACAGAAACAGGGTATTAAGCTAGGGGAGCTAGTGACTGAGGCAAAGCAGGAGTTCTTAAGTTTCCAAGGTACTACATGAAATCAAATGCTAAAAATCCTGCCATATTCCTCCATTGTAGAGCTTGGGGATTTTGTTTGGATTGTTTTCTTTCACCCAACTTTCTTTCAGTATAAACTTCTTTGACTTCCTTAGATCTACAAACAAGTCTAAATAATATAAAATAAATATTGATAAACTCTAGATACGTAGATTGTATCTTGTTTATTCTCTGCAGCCTTCCTCCAAGGAGCTGTTATCCCATGTATTTGTTCACAGCGTATAAGATTCAATCTTAATTTTAAAAATATTTTTCATAACTCCTGCATTTACTTATGAGTATCATACTAGCTTATCAACCAGTAGAATCCGTATAAAAGCCATTGCTAAAATAGTGATAACTCTGTGTCTTCTGGTTTTAGCACTGCTGTTGCAGTGAGGTCAGCATAACATTTTCTCTGTGGGTCACAGCTTGCTGACCAGTGTGGAAATTTATGAATTGCTGAAATTGTGATGTCAGTTAGTAATAAATTCAAGCAAATGTGAAATTTTCGTTCTTTCAATCACAAAGAAAATTCAACTGAAATTGTTCCAGTTTATGATATAGAGAGCTAGGCAGGGCTAGTTAGAAGGAGTAAAATGAGTAACTCCATAGGAATACATTAACTTTGTCTCTTGTCTGGTGGTTCTGTCTTCATGGGTGATCCTTTGCAACAGCAGCCTCAAGCCTTCCATTATGGGCTTGTCATGCAATTTATCACTCAGGTTTGTAGCATTTTGTTTCAGTACAATTACTGACCCACTGTGGTCATGCTTAAATTTACTGGCTGTTTCTTACAGCTGTTCTAAGTTTTCCATGAGTCATAAAATATTGCACATAGGTCAGCTCCTGTGAGAAAATAGTTGATGTTTGTTAGTATTTGCCCTAAAAGCACAGGCACGATGCCTCTCAGGGGTTTGGCCATGTTCTCCCTGCTGTGTCTGGGGGTTCACAGCCAGTTCAGCTTCGAGCCCCGTGGTCCCTGGGTTTGCCCCCCTGCGACGCCGCATCCTCACAAGCCAAGCGCGGCTCAGGTCTGAAACACCGAACCACGCTCGGGCACACACGTGTGAGTTACAGCCTGGGAAATGAGCCTCAGATTGTGTGCGAGCGGTTTTGAATATATACAGAGGATTCCTGAGCAGTTAGTCGTACTGTGGAGGGCAGCTTGAATCAAACTTGTTTTGTCCCCTCAACTCCCGTTTGGCTGTTTGTTGAAGCACTGAGCAGCAGTGTTACTCAGCATGTGGTCTGTGGATGTCTGGCAGTCCATAAAACTTCAAAAGATATTGTGAGAGGAACTACACATTTCAAAACCTGAAACAGTCCAGTCCATGCTAATGTTCCCATACTTGCAAGTAAACAACAACAACAAAAAAAAAAGGGTGAAGAAATAAAAGTGGCAAGTGATTATTTGATTTTGAGCCTTAAATTTAATTATGTGATAGAAATTAGAATATTTGTGGCAGCACTGCACAAAGCACTGCAGAGTTCTTTTTGAGAAGCCTGGCTTTTCCTTGGTGCTGCAGGACTGAAGGTTTGCTGTGTCTGGAAGCCCTGGCTTTTCCTTGGTGCTGCAGGACTGAGGGCGTGCTGTGTCTGGAAGCCAGGGCAGCATTGCATACTCTGTGCATTTCAGTTCCTTCACTCAAAAAGGAGAGCAGCAGACCTGGATAAGATTCAAAGAGGGTAACAAGGAGGATCAAAGAATTTTCCTGTGAACAGCTTCAGCACAAGCAGTGACTCAGTGGACTGCATCTCTTCAGTCCAGGAGTGGTGACTCAGAGGAGACAGGGTTGTAGTCTTTATTATTGAGTTGCACAGAGAAGGTGAATGAGGAGCAGCTGCTCACTGCTTCTTGTGCAGCAAGTTTAGAGTTTAGGTGAAAGGCTCAAGTCAAACAAAAGGCACTAACAGAGTACAAGCTCTAGTTCAACTATGAATCTCTTTGGAAGATACAGTGGAAGCTGTATGTTTACGTAGGGTCAGAAAGCAAATGGGCAGGAGAAAAGTCCCGTGTTATATCCAGAGGCACTGCTTCTGACTCAGGACACGGTTGAACTGCAACTTATTTGAATTTGGGAGAACTCTCTTGAGCTGTCCCTGCACTCACCCTCCCTTAACAAGGGGTGAGACGCTGCCCTGGCTGGGCTTTGGCCTGGCACCTCATCTCATGTGTCCTGGACCATAGTGATCTCCAGTGCTCTTGTATTCAGTCTCCTCGCTGTTCTGCTCCTGATCATCCACCTGTTGGTCTTCCCTCAGGAGCCTCTCCTTTCTCAGTTCTTTTCTCCCAGCCCGCACATCCTCTATTTGTTAGAGATGAGAGAGGGTGATGATGGGGCACGTTCCCTGTCCTTGGACGCTGTGGAGCGTTTTAGAGGAAATTCAGCTTTTTTCACAGATGTCAATAGGGCTCTGGCAGTGTTTGAATTGCTTTGATTCGCCTGCCCCTACGTGTGCCAACATTTATTTGAAAAGAGGGAAATACTGGTTGCTTTATGTGGCACAGCTGTTGGGTTGCTCTTACCTCTCTGCTGTGCCTTTCACCAGCCCATTACATCTACCTGTTGTCTCTGATTTTCTGTGCTAAGCAATCTCTTTGAGAAATTGTTTTTAAGCAGCCAGTACCATGGAACTGACACTTCAAAGTAACCACAAATATTGAAAATAAGAAATAATATTACAGCAAGGTAATTATAATATGATACTTAATTCCTTATAACACTACCTTTGGGTCAACCTGAGAACGTGCTGTGATTAGAGCAGTTCATTTTGCAACTGCTGTGTCATCAGGAGCTTTTGTGATTATGTTTACAGTAAAAGGAAACACAACCATGAAACAAACTGGTGATTATTGTATGTACTAATTTATGCCTTCTATTTGCAGTAGACTGAGTGCAGTATTGATCTGAGCCTTTCCAAACCATCAGTTTTGCCTTTTACGCTCAGAATACCCTCAAGACCATTCATATGAATGATAGTATGTGCAACCAAAGCAGAGTTACATCAGGCCTCTGAAGGGAGGTGCTGTATATCACATGCTCTGGTGGGTTCTCACCCAGCTGAAGCATTGAAAATATGGTTGTCTTGCATTACTGTAAGCTTTGTTTTTCTTTGTACTAATAACTGCACATCATGGGGAGGAGATGGTGTTCATCTGAAAGAACTCACTATTGCAGAAAAGAGAACAGGTTTAGATTACAGAAGAAAATAAAGGAAGCCAGAAGGGTTTGATGATGCAGAGTCACAACACGTGAGCTGCCTCCCTGTTGTGAGGGGCTGGTTACTCAGCAGAGGTCCCGCAGAGCCGGGCTGACAGCACAACCTCAGCTCAGCAGCACGGGGAGAACGGGGCACACTCATGGTGCTGCAGCGAGTCCCTGAGGAAAGACTTTACTTCAGCCTCTGCTGCAGGTCTGTCAGAGTAAGCACAGCAATTGTGGTCTGGAGGAGGACCTTTCGGGAGCTATTTTGAGGCTGAATCTGTGTTTCTATACGTAGTAGTTGAGTTTTGTTCTCATAAATTCATAAAGAGTCTTTTGAGAACTGGCCTGTTGCATTTGTGGGGCAAGAAAGGACAATTGGAGCTGTCAGAAAAGGCATTGTTGCCTCCTCGAAATGGTGGTTGCTGCTCAGCAGAGGCTCAGCAAGATAAAAGCAGCCTTAGCAAATCACAGATCTGCAGGGAACATGTCTGCAAACACAGTCATAAAATTTGCTGTAATGGTTCTTGGAAAACATTCTTGTCTGTTTTCTCTTACTTTTCACCTGACATTGGCTCTCACAGCAGCTGAGAGGTGGCAAAATTTCATCTGTCTTGAAAATTAGAATGTGCTTTGCTGTGACTTGCAATTGATCCGATTAGCTAAGTGCATTTAGGGTTTATAATTAAATTTGAAAAGCTGTGTTGTTCAGCGAATGATATTGCACCTATAATTATGGATTATGGAAGCCACCTCTTCTGTATAAACATAAAATCTGCATGAGTCCAAAAGGGATTGGACATATTTCTACGAATAAGTCCAGGGAGATAACTTCATTACCTTAGATAGAAGTAGAATAGGTTTCACTGATCTAACATGAAAGTGTAATGTTTGTTATGCTAAGCCTAAATCACTCAGGCTACACACAGCTGTCTTGCAGAACATCATAAACATGATGTGGCAATTCAGCATCTTCATCAAAATCATTTGCAACTCATTTATTTAAATCTGGCACTGCCCTGTGAATAAAAAAAGAATTAACCAACATTTGTATACTGAGTGCCCTTGTTCAGTGTATCTGCTTGAACCAAACTATACAGCGTTCCGAATCAGTTATGTAGGAGCATGAATAACTTCTCAACTGTTTTCAAAGCTACAGCAGTCTCTTTTTCTTTCTTTAAGCAGCGTTTTGGATGCAGTAGGTTCCATTTTGACCTTGCGTGCTACATTTGAATTGTAAATAATCAGATACATTTTTATGACTATTCTGATTAAATGCATGGCATAAAATTGATCACAGAAATGGTTGTGTGTAGCTTTTAGTTGTTTTTTAGCTGCAGTGGTTTTCCTGGTTCTGGTGTCTTTTCTGAGGGATGATCAGGACTACTGAGGTACTTCATTTTTGCCAACAGCAGCACCACATCCAAGCAAAACATTAACAGGTTGTGGTAAAACACCAGTCTCTACTTTACAACACTATAGGAGAAAAATTCTAGTTGAAGAAGAGTGTGCAGAGTTGTGATTCTACTTTTCAAAGCAAGCAATTTTGGGAAGAAAATATTTCAATCTCTTTATTTGAGTGTATTTTTTTACATCACAGAAATAGATACTAACACAATGAAAACAATAGTAATAACAATAGTAAATATGAAATGTAATAGATTATGTGTAGCTGAAGACTTGAGAATATTGCCTTTAATTTCTTTGTAGATGTTTTTCTGGGTGTCAATTACCTATTATTGTTGTGAGGGGTGAGAAGCGATTGCCTCATCCCCTTTGAAGGTGAAGGTGAGGGCTGGAATGCCACATTCCAGCCTTGGAGAGAAATCCTGCTTTCTGCCTTTTCTGTCCTCTAGACTCATTATTCTATAAATGCTCTACTAAGGTGTTGTAGCAAGATCAAGATGGGTCATTTTGATATGAAAGAAGCTGAAAAGAAGGAAGGGCAAACCTTGTTGTGGGTGTTTTGAGGCACTGCAAAGTCAGAGTCATAAAATGGGGGATGGAGAAGAGTCAGACCTCAGGTATATTAAAGACCAGAGAGTCCTAAAGACAAGAGCACTACTGACAGATCAGAATCAAAATCTTGTATGGAGTATATGGCTGACTGTATGGGTCATTATCTTTTGTCACTACAGGGCATGGGGCTTGAGCAAGGAAGTCGGGGAAGGAAAAACAGGTTCACTGTTTTGTGACCAAACTGTCACTAAGTCCTTTGAATGCAGTGAACTCAAACCTATGAGAAATCAGATGCAACATGTAAATATTTCCACCTGTGATGTGGTCCTCAAACCCTGCCTTTATTCCAGGATTTGTCTGAACTTAACTGTGTGCAGGAATTTTACTGAATTGGATCGTGAGAGTGCTGGTGACTTCAGGAGAGGTCACTCATTTCTGGGGCAGGGACAACTGAGAGCCTGAGGTGAAATTCTGTCATGAAGTCCATGGGGACACCTGCTTCTTTTTGGGTATGATGTTCATGGGCTACCAGTTTGTTATCATCTTTATGACTTCTCAATTTATCTAGCCAAGACCTAGCAAATTCTAGCTTGACCAAAACCATAGCTCCTCTTTGCCTGCATAGCTCCTGTAAACTGCTACTCCCTACTTGCATTTGTGGGAATTTTAAATTATGTGTCCAAAATCTGTGAAATCTGATGAATCCTGATAAATAAGTACAGACAGACTGCAGTTTTACATCAATCTGACTTTGTTACCGTGTTTGGTGAAATGACTCCATATTTATACCAGAAAAACTGATATGAGAAGCTCAATGACTGTGTGCAAAGTGGCTTGGCATTATTTTCCTGCTGTGTGTTTTTTCCTTAGATTTTCAGAATTTTCAATATGGTTTTTCATACACAAACTAAATATATGTTCTAAATATTGTTATGTATTATTATTTCTGGAGAAAAAATTAACACTTAAAAGATATAATGAGCCTTGTGTTCTTAGGCTTCTTTAGTATATAGCTTTGTATGGTTTATTCTTAATTAACAATGAGTTCTGTTGTGCTTGAGATCCAAGAGCAGTGTTTGAATTCCATGTTTGCAGAATGGGCTCTGACATAAAATTTCTCCCTTTCATCGTTAGTGGAATTGATTGATGTCTTTGCTTAGCAGAAAGATTGCCACATGGATACAAAGATAGCATGTTCCTTGCTCTGCTTGAAATGCATGTCATGCCATTTTGCTTTTAAGCATATGGTTCAGAAGAGATGAAATGGGAGAGCCCTTGCATCCGTCACCTCGGGCTGAGAACAGCAGAGGTGTTCTCCTTGTGTTTTTCTGGCACATGACTCCCCAGGAGCTTTCATATTCATCCAGTGTCAGAGTTTGCCTCCAGCCTGGTGAGCTTTACTGGGTCAGGACCAGGAAGGCTGTGAAATAAATCACGCTGTAAAGGAAAACAAACGGAGGTACTGAGTGGTATAGCAGTTTCAGTCTGAAAAGATTGACTTTGTTTTCTCTGTTTTCTGCGTGACTGTGGAAATCCCAACACAGGGGTTGTTACAGAGGAAGTTAATGAATGTAATTTCTAGATGGAGGAAGAAAAAAAAGCCACTTCGTGAAGAAGAAAATCTGTTGCAGCGTGCAGGGAGAGGAGATGTCCTGGCAGGTGTGCGAGCTGGTGGCAGAGGATGGACCAGCCCCGCTTCTGTCATGTTTGTAGAGGGCAGAGAAAAATGTTAACAATAGCTGAACTTCAAGCCAGTTTGCTATTCTGCTGCCAGTATATCCTACAGTTGGACATCCAGGCACTGAAATTATGCGTTCTGGGTCCTGTGGCGTCTGGCCGGAACAATTGCGGTGCTTGTTCTGTGATCAGCACGTTGTCAGACAGCAGAGTCCTTTAGCACAGTCAGCTGAGCTGTGTGTCCTCTCTGTCCTCTGTGCACTTTATTTTATACTTGCACATACAGAAGACGATGGAATCAATTAGCTCCTTGTCTAGCAAACAGGGCCCAGCTTTCCAGAAGAGCTGCAAGGGTGTGTCTGAGAGCCAGACAAGCTGGAGATTTCTCTTGGGCAGCTCGTGGGCTGGTTTCAAGTTACTCCATGTTTTATTGTCTCCTATTTGCTGAACCTTGCTTTCAAATGATTGCACGGGTTCGCTGTGCTTCTTAAAGGCACAGGTTCTTCCAGCTCCCCAGGCCAACACAAGGAAGTACGGATATGCTGTATACTCCATAAAGCCAGGGAATGGTTTCACCTGAGGGTGTGTACAGGGAGCCAAAAACATGTTGTTGCTGATACACAGTGCATAGGTAGATGGGCCAGGCAAGGAAAAAACCTATGGCTGTGTGTCTTGGATGAAAGAGTTTATTTTCCCTGTGTTATTCTTCAAAGAATAATTATATCATTACTATAATGAGTTTTAATTTTTACCTTTTTGTCATTAATGGGGCCCAATTCGGTAGGAAGCACTGTGATGATTTGCATTCCCTTAGTTTTGTTGTCTTACACCGATGGACTGATGTCCTGTGGTGTGGAGCATCCCCCATGTTGTGCTAAATGCATTTCAAGAAAAAGGTCTTCTTGACAAATATATTGCACAAATCAGACAAAGCTGCAGTGAGTTAGACACTGACAATAGATTATCTGGGCCAAGCCTGAAATAGGGAAATCCATTTTGACTTCATTTTTTTTGTTGTTGTTATTTCATTTGACTTGGCACCATTTTTTTCCTGTGGAAAGGCCAAGAAAGGAGAAATGTCTCCTACTTCATCTGCAGCATCTAATGTAAAGCTTTAAAAGGGTTTGCAGTTTCTTGAAGTTCAAGTGCTCTTTATTTTTGCCTGTATCAGTGAAGGCTGCTACTGTTATTTAAAAACAGCACCTTAGAAAATTGCTGGCAATAACTTTGTGCCACAGTGAATTCACAGGTTGACCAAATGCTGGGCAAAGGATCATTTCCCTGCTCTGGTGTTCAGCATGCTTTGAGATCCTTTGGATGACAGGTGCTGCAGTCAGATGAACCATTTTTCCAGTGTTGTAATTATTGTTATCTTCACAATTAAAGAACAAACAACATTAAAAAGAATATTTCTATGCCTAGCAATTGTGAAAGAGGAGCTTCACTTATCCCTTCACTTGTCTGTGGGCATGAGCTGAAGTCCAAACACTGAAGACAATTCAAAGAATTCCTACACCAGCCCAACATACAGAGAAATGTATTCATGTTTGAATCATTGCTGCTTTCTTAAGGCGTATGTGTTTCAAAACTGTTTTGTTGAGTTTCCTCTTTTTAATTAATCATCAGAGCTTTCTTTTTGTTTTCCTAATAAGAATTGCTGTAGTTTTATAACATAAATATGGTTTATATTTTTCATCTCTTTGAAATAATGGATTTAAAGAGTCGGATGTGCACCACGGAAGTAGCTTTCCCTGTCATCACGTGTTTTTTCCCCAGGTACAGCAGTGTTACTTGCCAGTTTTCTGTTTCCAAATCCCAAATATTTTATTGTGCTCTGACTAAAGTGTCATTTTAAGGGTATGCTTCCTTCACTCAAAATAAGTTATATTTTCCAAACCCTGATTGTCAGGGTGGCTGGAGATGTCTTTTTGTAAAACAAAACCAAGATGTAACAGTTCATATTACACCTTTGTGTTAAAACTAAAGAATATGGTGCCAATGCTTTAAGTCCTGCTACAGGCATCTTTAAACCCAGCAGTGACAAACTAAATCAATCTGTAAGGTCACTTTTTCTGTTTTGTTTAATTGGTAAAGGATCACTTGATGATCCAAATGTTCTTCTCTATGAAATAGAATAAATGTGAGGTTGTACCAAGGATGTCAAGCTGCATTCCTGGTGGGACTTTTCTAAAGCAATCAAGGTTTCTTCTGCTTCTTGCACTAATCGTTAATAACTATGCTGTTGTCACAGCTCAAAAACTTTCCTATTGACACTTCAATCATTTCTAAAGATCTTGAATGTTCGGCATGTATTAAAGTAACCTTTTGCACTCTATTAAAATTTAAGAACTGCTAGATTTTCAGTGAATACCCAAGCAACTGGATCATGAAAGCATTACCTTGTGCCAAGGGCATGACGCAGAGCACTGATTCCTTTTTAACAAATAATAAGAAGTTTGACTTTTCATTTACACATTCTGCCAATTGCTAACAAGTTTCCATCTTGTTCAAACACTGGATTGATCCTAAGAAATTGAAAATATTGATTTAACCCTCTGCCTGATTTGTGCTGTGGGCACCTGCTAGTACAGTCTTAGCACATCACAATTGCTTGGCCGTAATTCCTCAGGGGACCACTAATAACTACCACATTTGTCTTTTCATCTTCTGAAATTATGCTAGCAGTTGTCCAAGTCAATTGTGATTCATTTGATACTGCTCTCCTTCAAGACATATTGCAACCAAATAGACTTGCTCACCAGTAATATATCTGATGACATAGTTAGTTCTAGTTAATTGACAGAATGATTCAGGCTTTTATGGATGGCATTAATTGGTCCCTGGTGTCCATGCAATAATTGACCAGACAGTGTAGGCTACATTAGCTTCTCATCCAGTCAGAACAGTGGTAAGATGAGGTAAATGTGGTACAAATGATAAAATGGCTATATTTTAAATCAAACATTTATAAACTATAGAAGTGGGAGATTGTGGCATCAAGAGGGTCTGAATAATGGGAATACATAAATGTCCACATTCAAGGGTTGTGTTTTCTTTTTTTTCCACCCCACCCAATTAACACATGTGGTAAGTCACATTTAGATGCCTTAATGGACTCTGAATCGTGGTTTAATGTGTAAAGCAAAGTAGGTGGAAGGGCTGCTCGTGGTGTTTCAGCTTCTGTGTGTTTATATGGTACAATTTTAAGCCTGGTGTTAAGTGTTAGAAGGAAGTTAAAAGTGGGGCAACCCCTTCCTTTTTTTTTTTTTTTTTAATTTTTACCTCACAGGAAAGGAGATAACTTGTGGAATTAATTTTATACATTCCAGGTGTGCAAGAAGCGCAAAGCCTATGCTTAAATGGAAAGTGTAATTTGTTAGAAAAGGTGAGATAAACAAGAAAAGTGACATCAAAACAAAAACTTGCCACAGTTACTCTTGAAGAGTAATCATTCAGTGATTTATCACCTCCTTTTCTTTCTCTCTGTTTCACATAAAAAATCAGAAAGATAAGCAAGGAAGGTCTGCTGGGTGTGGCTCAGGTTTAGAGGAATGTAACTGAAAAGAGTCACAGAATCAGAATATTTTGGGTTGAAAAGGACACATAAGGCTCATCGAGTCAAACCAGCTAAAACTAAACCACATGAGTCAAAGCAAAGAACAGCACTGGTATTGTAGGGGTTTTGAGTTTGGGCTGGTTCAGGGATATTTGTCTTGCAGGCCTATCACATAGTTTATGGTTTACCTCTGTCACCTCTGTTTGCAGGTGTAGGTTTTTAGGTCATACAGAAAGAAAATATCAAATATCCATCTAGCGGGGGGAAAAGAAAGGAATTGGTGGAAGGTTCCTCTTCTTGGTATATTATCTACAGCATTGCCAATTTAGTGTTTAGTGCCTCAACATGGGGCATTCTTTGGAGCTTGTTTTAAATCTGGAAGGTATTTTCTTGCTTAAAATTTAAACCTTGTTTTGTTAATATCATTCCTCTGTGTATATTCTCACATACTGGGTTAAAAAAAAATTTAAAAATCGGTTCCTCTTCTGTCTTTAAGCAACTCAGGTGTCTTCCTTGCCCCTGCAGGCTGCAGCACTTTTGCCTGTGCCCACGAGGCAGCCCCTGGCCCCCAGTGCTGCTCTCCCCACCCCATTTATCCACCCCTCTCACTCTACCCGCAGTGGGTATGTGAGTGCAGTGTAGTGCCAGAGCTGGCCCACAACCCTCCGCACATCCCACACCCACGGCCCTCTGGATTACAGCTCCCAGAAGCACGGGAGAAGCACTTCTGTGGTAATTTGTAGGAAATGAGGATGTCAATAACAGGTAGGGTGAACTGCTTTGGGAATAGTCTCTACCCAAAACTCAGAGATTGCTGTATTCAAAAAGAATGCCAGTTCCCATCAGCTTTGATCACTTCATTCACTTGTTACACCCCTTTTCACTGCCCTATCCCTTTTGCCTAAATCTCTCCAAATTGCAGAGTTGTCACAACATAGATCATGCATTCCTTTAGCGTCGCGCTCTTAGTGGGTACTGCCAAGAACAAACAATAAAACCAGTCGTTGCCCTGCTTTAATTTTTATGAATTGTTGAATGCCCTGAGCTCCCACTGGTTTCAGCCTGCTAGTGGGAATTGAGGGCATTCAGAGATTGCAGGGAAACTCGGCCTTTACACCACGTACATGCTGATTGCAATGTCTCCACTTCGTTGTAACTTCTTCACAAATCAATCTTTCCAATCTACTTGTAATTTACTGCTCTCCCAGATGCCTTCAGCATGCTGATATGGTTTTTTTTGGAATTGATACCTGCATTTGTGTTGCAGGTTGAGTGGGTTGATATAGGAAAAATGGGAAACTCTTGGCCAAAGAAAGCCTTCTGGAAATGCGTCTGTTTCTTGTGAAATGGGTCCATTTCTCTGTTCTTACAAACTGAGCTACATTCAGATGAGGCTGTTCCTAGATGAACTGGTATAATTCCTCTGTTCCTGAAAAAAATGTTGGGTTTTTTTCCCTGCATGGCTCAGTAGGAATGTCTGCCTTGTTGGATGTAAGCATATGCCATTCTTTGATTTAGTGTAACTTTCTTGGGCAGACAAGAGGTGTTGCATTTCCATAGCTCACATTAAGGTTGTGGTCCTTCAAAATACTGATTTTGTGCAAAGAGATTTTATTTCTGGGTAAAGAACCCTGCCCACAGGTTAGGTCAGATTTAATGTGATCTGTTATTGGAGGTATTGGTTTTTATGTTGTAGAAGGCAATGCTGAACTTTCAGGCCAGTGATTTCTACTGAACCCAGTATTGAATGTTAGCTGGTTTTATTTCTCACATTTTAGGAAAAATACAAGACGTCTATATGAAAGAAAACAGGATTTTTTAAAGTGTACTTTATTTTATGAGAGCAACTCAAATTAGCCTACATTTAAAATCAGGCTTTTCATTGTATACACCTTAAGATGTCACTGACAACATCTTCAGTGAAACCTTTCAAATACCAAAGAACACAACTGACCCTAAGGGGGCTTAAGCATAGGGATTAAGTTTGCCTAATTTATACATTTTGCACTGGTTTTAAACTTCTCAAATTAGAATAAATTAGAATAGTTAATATAACTTAATGCAATTTACCAATTCCTAAAGCCAGGTAAACATTTATTTCACCTTATAAAGTCAACAGTTTTACCAACTCTAATCTTTACACCCATAAATGTTTTGGTATTGTAAAATATTAATAATAATTTCTACTTAATCCTAAACTATTTTAAAGACAAGTTTGGTAAGATGTGTGTATGGAGTATGAACTATCAGCTGTATAAAAGATCAGATGTAGGAACTGGGATTGAATTTGTTATTTTTGTCCAGTAATGTCTCCATCATGAAGAGCTTTATTCCAGGTTTCTGTTTGCTTCTCTGTTTAATTATGGCCATGAAGCTACAAGCTTAGAAGAGATTTTTTTTTTTTTTGAAGAGGAGAACTTTTTGATCCACTTTGGTCCCTGTTCTTCTCCCATGATCTTTACTGCTTACTACAGGTCTAGAGGATCTAGATGGCTGAGATTAATTTTCTGAGTCCACTCTTTGCAGCCTTGTTCAAATGCCATAAGCAGCTGAGCTTTAAATTCAAACTTGAATGCAACAGTGAAACAGCGCTCTCTCTCTCTTGAATTTTTCTTTTATCTGCAGCTCCAAAGTGATCCACAAGTGTCTGGCTGTCTGTTCTGCCCAATCACTTCTGCCAAGCCCGTACTCAATGTTAGCTGAACTGGAGAAGTGATGCTCTTTAGGAAACATCTTCTGAAGCTCCTTGAAAACAGGAAGGTGGGCAGATGGGAGAGAGGCCCTATGAGCATCTTGCTCCCCAGCAGCAAGTAGTTGACCCAGAGGTCTTCTACTGGGGGTCTTTCTTGGGAACATACAGAAAGCAAACAGACTGAGATCTGATTTTTTGTGGAGATTCACTTTCTCAGATGCACCAGTCAAAGTTCTTCCAGTGCTCAGAGAATTAGCAAATAATTCAGGCATAAAAGTTTGTGATCTAATTTGTAGAGCTGCTGAGTATGTTTAGTTCATATGCACTCTTGAATGACCTTACTTATGCACATAGAGATGTCTGTCATCTGCACTTTTTTTTTAATCTGGAGAATAAAAAAAGCCCTTTGTCCAGGTAAGAATGGGAAAAGATGCAAACAAAAGCCTGCTGGAACGGCAGATGTTACAATAGAAAATAAGTGCTAGGATGGAAAGATCTCAGTTACTGAATTTTAAAATCTTTTATAAATTGGCTTACATTTTAATTGAAGTTTTTCATTAATCTAGTGGAAATGAAAAGATGAAGGAGAAGCCAGAGTGATTGTTTTAAAAGCACTGTAATGGCACTTGTTTTCAATGTGTGAACTTGTTTTTTTAACAAGGTTGGCGTATTAAGCTCTAACAGGTGCAGAAGACACTCTGGATTATTTTCTTTAGCTATAAATGAGTGCCATGAAGTCTCAGGCAGTTCAGCTTCCATCAGGATACTACAGCAAGACAATGATTTGCCCTTTATAGATTTTTAAAGGGATTTATCCATATCGACTTGTCTTAAATGTATGGAAATAATCGTGTTGACTGTTTTCTGTTTCATCAAACATGCACACTCTGCACTGGAGCCTTCAGCTATTTGCAGCAGTTGCTGTAGCAGAAATTCAGTTCTGCTGAAGTATTAATGTGGGGAATGAGAGTTTCTGAGGGACCCTTTTTGTTACTCAGATCTATGTGTCTTTCAGAAATTGCTATGTCAGAACTTCAAGCCAAGTGTCTGATGAGATTAAGGTGTCTTCAGAGATTTGCTTTAGTGCTTGTAAGTGTGTCCTTTTGATAGCCAAAGCTTATCTTGTATATACCCTCCTTGGGAGGACTATAAGAAGGAACTGAAGGCATGGAAACTGTTTCTGGAAATAATGGACAAAAGCCTGTCTTGCAAAACTGGCGTCCAATCAGTTTGGTTGGCATTGGCATGGGGCTCTCCTCAGCCTTCACTCTGCCTGGGCTTCCACAGAAGCAGGTGCCACTTTGTGCCAGTGGCCCTGTGGAAGTGGGGAAGTTCTCCAGCCAGAGTGAGGGATGCTGGCATGCCCTGTTTCCTTGTTTCATTCTGGGTTTTGAGCAAAGCCGTTCTTCTGGCTCCCACTCAGGATCTTGTTGCTGGTGTGTTTCCAGATGTGAGGCAGAAGGGTCAGCTCTGCTTTGGACTCAACATCTCCCACTTAGTTTTCATCTTCAGCAAAAGATTCAAGTTAACATGATTTAACAAAACACCTACTTTGAGTAAAAAATAAGTGGGCACTATACAACATCACCCACCCTTATGATGGTTCCACCTCTATCCTCTCTTCATCACCATCATCCTGGACCTTTGCATAAATTCTGTGGTTCCTTTTTTAAAAGCAGTTCCAGTTAGGAACAAAACTTCACTGTTAAGATTTTCTTGCTTTAATCTTCCTACCATTCTGCTAGTAAGAGTTGGAAAGATGATTGATTGCAAGGCATTTGTTTGCACTTATTCCCCCTTAAAAGCCTCAGGCTTGAGTGTGCAGCAACCCCAGACAGCCCTAAGAGAGGTCATTCTGCTTCAGGCTTGCAGAAGCCTGTGAATGCCCTTTTGGTGTGGGATTCCCATCTCTGTAGGTGTGAGGGTGGTCTCCTGTGCAGGCAGCTGCTCCAGGTGCCCACTGGTGTCCGTACAACAGGACAGGTCCCTCAGCTGCCTGCTGGTGTGGCCAGTTTGGTTTACAGGTACAGGAGAAACTTGAACGTGTTTTTCCTTTTATCTTGTTGTAATGGTTTGACCCTGGCTGGATTCCAGGCACCCACCAAAACCTCTCTATCACTCACCTCTGCAGCTGGACAGGGGAGAGAAAATATAACAAAGGATTGATGAGTTGGGGTAGGGTCCAGGAGAGTTCACTCATCATATTCCATCACGGGCATAACAGGATCGAATTAGAGATATTACTTGAATTTATTACCAATCAAAATCAGAGTAGGATAATGAGAAGTAAAATAAGACCTTAAAAACACCTTTCTCCCCACTCTTTCCTCCTTTCCAAGTTCTACCTCTTCCACCCGCAGTGGTGCAGGGAGACAGGGAATGGGGGTTCTGGTCAGTTCATCACAAGTTGTATGTCCTGCTGCTCAGGGAGAGGAGTCCTTCCCCTGCTGCACCATGGGGTCCCTCCCAGGGGAGACAACTCTCCATGAACTCCTCCAACATGAGTCCATCCCACAGGCAGCAGTTCTCCCCAGACAGATCCAATATGTGCTCAGGGGCACAGCTGCCTCACCAGGGGCTGCACCACAGGCTGCAGGGAAATCTCAGCTACAGTGCCTGGAGAACTTCTTCCCTCTCCTTCTCCTCTGACCTGGGTGTCTGCAGGGCTGTTCCTTTCACATATTCTCACCTCGCTGTTCTCTGGCTGCAATTACAACAGCACAAGAACTTTTTTCTTCTTAAATCTGTTATCACAGAGGCGTTACCACCATTTCTAATAGGCCCAGCCTTGGCCGGCGGCACGTCCGTCTTGGAGCCGGCTGCCATTGCCCCTGTTGGATATGAGGAAGCTTCTGGCAGCTCCTCACAGAAGCCACCCCTGCAGCCCCCATGCTGCCAAAACCTGGCCATGCAAACCCAATACACTTCTATGTTCCTCTTGAATCTGTTTTCACATGCATAGCTGTTCTGAGAAATGTCGTGGCAGCAATCCTTCCCCTGCTTTGCCTGACTTTCTGCAAGTGAAATGTTGCTCCTTGGCAGAGCCAGGTTTCTCACTGACAGGGTGCAGCATGTACCTCTCACTTTGGGTGCAGCCCAAAGTATTGCTGTCAACATCAGTATGATCAGCACTGGGCCCCCGGGGAGTGCTGCAGAGCACTCTTGCATCTGGCTTAAAAAGAAAGGAAAGGAGAAGAAAACACCCCAAATCTCTTAAGTCCAGGAAAGGGGGCCACACATGTTTTAATGACAGGTACTTTTTAAAGCTTGTTTGTGTTTGGGTGATAATGTACTTTAGTATAGTAGGGGAAATGAGAAACTTCACACATGGCATCTGGAAATCCTTGTGGCTCACTACCCTCCTTGACAGCAATAATGTGGCTGTAAATTTCCCCCAACAGAAAACATATAACTACATCAGCCATACCAGAAACAACCTTTCATTTTCTTTTAAACGAATGTGTTGTTTTAAATCTCAGCTTTTTAATAGCTTCATATAAACATTTGTGAGCCTCTGAGGTAAGTAAGTATATTTTCACTTCTTGTTCTTATGTCATAGAATCATAGAATCATTTAGGTTGGAAAAGATCCCCAAGGTCATTGAGTCCAGCTGTTAATCTAACACTACCATGTCCACCAGCCCTTACGGAAAATCAGTCTGTGGCTCAGTTTAGTGTCTGGGGGGTTGAGTACTGATACATTCATATGCATCTCACAAAGATGAAAGGGGTGTCACTCTTGCAAGCCCTTCTTGATAAGTCTCTGCAGAACTAATTTAATCTCTTTGTGCATATCTTATAGCTAAGCCTGATGTCAGATGGAGTTTCTTTGGCTGACCCAATGACCATTTATTTGTCTTTTAATAGCAAAAACCTCGTGTGTGCTAAATTGTCGATACTGGTGTGATTGCCAGGTTCAGGATGGATTTGCCAGCTGCTTGTTTCAGTGAAAATGCCTTTACGATCAAAACATAAAAAGATCAACATATAGTACAGTGCTTCAAAGTTTGTAAAATGCAGAAATTTGGTGCCCTGTGGAGCTGGCAGAAGTTTAGGAACAGTGTAGTAGTCTGTACACTGCCTGTGGGTTAGCAAAGCACCAGATTGCTGTTTCTGTGCTCGCATAGGCAGAAACTTGTGAGTTGGGAAGAGGGATGTTGAGCATATTCCCACTGCTCTGAAACACTGGTTAGCCAAGGGATGCATTTGAATTCATGCTAGTGCCATGCCAGGTCAAAGCCCAATATTGAGTATTTAACACTTTAAAACCCTTTTTAATTTCTCTGTCTCAGCTGTGCCGTGGTGAAGCTAAGGACCACTTCCTCACTTGAAAATGTTCCCTGTGTGTCAGGATGCATCCAGCCAGTCGCTGTCCAAGTTAGAAGTCAGATGCAGGAGTCTTGTTTAGAATTTTGACCACCCCTAAAAGAGCCTTCCTGTGGTGTGTGACAGCCTGCACGCTCAGTTGGGTAGAGTCTGTACCCTATGGACCAGGCAGAAGGGCACTGACCTTTCAAAATGAACCCATATGAAATGGAGGGTTTTTCTGGAAACAACCAGGGAAGGGGAAGGGTTGGGGGTACTTGTCCTTACCCTTTAGGAAGGGCAGTGGCAGGAGAAGGAGGGAGGGAGAGAGTGGGAGAGAGACCCTGTTGAAAAAGGGGAGAGGAGAATGCATAAAGTGCCAACGATTAAAAGAAAAATGAAACAATTTTATGCACTGGAGAGTACTGATTACCATATCAGCAGGTTAGACTAAACAGATGATAAAGTCTCATGAGCAAACTGAGAGCTTATAGGGACAGAAATCTCTAAACCACATTGATAAATGTTGACTGCAGTTCCAGCTGTGTATTTAAACTTTCCCCCTCTGCTGCATGAAGCTGCCCTGCTCATAGCTCCTGTGGTGGGTCTGATGATGTTAGCAGTGGGGACTGTGTTGGGACACGGCCCCCATCCTGGTCCTAATGCCTGCCCTGAGCCCTCAGCCTCTGGAAGTGTTGAAAAGGCACGTGGATATGGCACTTGGAGACGTGGTTTAGTGGTGATCACGGCGATACTGGGTTGATGGTTGGACTCAATGAGCTTAGGGGTCTTTTCCAACCCTAATGACATGATTCCATGTTGGAACTGAGAAGCAAAGTCCTTCTGCTCCTTGTGAAATGTCCATTGTTGCTGTCAGGACTAGAGGCCACTGGTGGCTGGGGCTGCTCCATAGGACAACCGTGGCATGGACGTGGGTGGAGGGGAGGCATCTTTCAGGAATCTTTTTCACTATGATATTTAGAGAACTATCATCTGTAACAGGCAAAACTGTGAGGGGAGAACAGGCACTTGGCAGAGCTGCAGCTTGAATCCCAGTCTCCTCTTCCAGTCCCGTGTCATTGTACTCAGGCATAAAACAACCTGTAAAGTTTCTCTCCTACTGCATCAGGCCTTAAGAAAGTGGGATTAAGAATTATGCGTGAAACTGTGTTTGCACTCCATTACTCATTTATCCAAAACAAACAGAGAAAAGGTTTCCAAGTATACACTTTTTGAATAAATGTTATGTAAAGTAAAGCCATAAGCTGGGAAGCAAAAGAAAGTAGTGATTTACTATAGAAACAAATAAGTGGTAAAAAGGTTAGAAATAATTGTAATTTTCTTTTGGTTTTCTGGCATGTCCTACCTCTTAAATTATTTTTCCTTAAAGAGCCCTCCCATCAACCAAAGCAACCATTTTAACTGAAAAAAAATGTTAAAAAAGATTTCAAATGTTAGGGCTCTAATGCATTGGGTAGATACACAAAACAAAATTTTCTTATGATTCTCCAAGATAACCCTGCAGATTTTGGTAGGCACAAATGGGTGTTTTTAATGATAATGAAATCAGCGGCATGGTATTTACTGTGCTTGGGATGTATGGTGGGATGCAGGAGGCCATGCAGCCTGGGGCAGAAGGACAGGGAGAGGCATTTTCCACTCTGACAAATGAGTAGGTTATGAGGAACACTTCCAAATTTAAACAAAATGCATTACGGTGCAGTGTTATTTGATTACTCAGCTCTTGATTGCTGTACCTCTTAGCTGAGCTTCTAAACAAGCAGTGGTGTCTCGTGTTCTTCAGCAGCTCACAGTGTTCTCATACCTGAGTTCACAATGACATGAAGGTTGCTTTTTCACCCCTTGGACTGGTGTCTTGGGGATCCTTCAGAAGTGCAGCAATATTGTTCTTCTCCACTTTAGGTCAAACATCAGTGACCCAGATGGGATCTGCAGGGAGGCAGGAAAGGGCAGCTGATCCAACAGGTACAGACAGGAAGGAAGTATGGACAGGTCTTTCTTTAGGCTGAAAAAAGAGTTAAAGGAGTCTCAATTTTAAACACTTTTTGTGACTGGGTTTGCAAGAAATTACTTACCCTGTAGCTGAAGTATGTTGTGGGTCTCTCTTGTGGGTTTGAAATTGATGCAAAGTATTTATTGTACTGTAGCTAGAATGACATTGTTAGCTATAAAATCTCCACAAAATGCTACTTTGTGCTTGTGAAATAACTTGGAAACCAAGGTTAGTGTTGGATGTATCCCAAGCTCTTTCATATGCTGGTCAAACATTTCCTAACTTGGCCCATCTGGTGTCAGAAGCTGTCACCTAACACAAACCAAGTCCAAATACCCTGGACATAATGAAAATTTAAATACCTCTTTGCACCTGCTGTGAAAATAAAGCATCTTAACTGCTTGGGACACAGACACCATATAAGTCGCAGGCTAAACAAACCGTTTTTGCAAAGAGTTGCATGAAATGCCAGTGCAGGGTCTGTAGAGCTGAAAATGAAGGCAGCTCTCCAGGCCTTCCCTTGCCTGTGGATGTACGTCCCCTCCCCGGGAGCCGCGTGGTGGGATCTCATCCCTGGCTGCAGGCTCTGGCATTGCCCTGTTTTAAACAATGTCTGGGTCTGGCCAGAACCCCCATCACTGAGCGAGAGAAGTGACCTGCTCTCTTAAAATCTCATTATAGGGAATGCTGGGTTGAGAAATCACGTCACAGCTTTTCCTGTTGGTAATGTCACCGCTGGAAGAAGTGTACCTCCTTATTGCCTCAGCTTTGCTTTCTGTTAGTGCTGCTACAGGGCATGGTGGAACACAACCCTGCTCTGGCTGCAGTTCACTGCAGTTCAATAACATATTTGGCAGTACACAGACGTGTATTTTAAAAAGTGCTGGATTTTCTGGAGGCTGCTGGCTGCCTGCACGTTGGATATGCGAGCCTTGCGAAGAACAGGGCCTCCACGGCTTCTACAACTCCTGCCTGACAAACACACAAATCCTGGTTGCTCTCAGCAGGAGTGACAGGGGGAGATGCTCCATGGATGTTTCTGGAATTTCTGCATCCGTTTGCCTGCTTGTGTGCAGCGATTTGTCCGTACAGATTTCTTTCAGAGATAAATTGTATAAACAATATAATGCTATTCTGTTAGGCGCATCTTTCATTAGGTTACTTTGTGCAGCCATCTCTGAGTCTTTTAAGTACCATCACCGTGTGCAATATGAATCTGGGCAAAAGGAACATGCAGCGATTCAAGCATCTGCCTTTTACAGTTCTTGAATCACAGGCTCATACTCAGAACCTCACTGAAGCATCAACACACAATTTAATGTAATTTTTTGGTCTTTTTGATCATCTCTCTCTGAACTCAAACCACTTTTTTGGGGGTATAGGCAGCTTAGAAACATACAAGGATTAAGGTATACATGCAGTTTAAAGTGGTTAGAACGTGGTAGTTGTGTAATGCTCTAATAATAAACAGGGGAAGAAAAGGATGCTTTTGTGATAGCTAAAGTGTATTTCTTAAAGAACAAACAATAGAAAGCAAACCAGCATCCAGAATTTCTTCTCTGCGAATAAGCATTACTTAAACAATTGTAATTCCTTTAAAAATGAACTTCATTTTGCCTAAGAGAACAAACAGAACTGAAGCCACCTACTGAGAAATTCTATTTTGCTAATTTTTATCTATTCTGATGCAAATAGTGGTTTTAATCCCCTTAACTCATCCATCATGCATGACAGGTCAGCCAGCCCATTGTCTGTGTATTTGAAGGATTCCTGTCCAAATCAGACTTTCTGTCAGTAGCGTTGGGCAGGAGTCTGCTCCTTTCTGAACTGCTCATGTCACTGAAAAATTGCAACTACCTTGGAAAACCACCCGGCAATTGCGTGTGCACGTGGAATTCACAGATAGGTTACTCAGAGTTCCTATCATAGCAGGGGAAAAAGCCCAGAATGTCAGATTAAGGACATCTAGGTTTTTGTATAATCTACTAAACATCTGTAGCTGATCCAGAGATATGGCAAAGGTCAAGTTTGGGGATTTTTTTTCTCCTGTGGGGATTTCTTTGTATATTCTGAAGCCTAAAAATTGCTGTTTGTTTTGAAATGCATTTTTGGTTGCAGTAAAATACAGTTTATTGTAAGTAGAAAATAATTACTAGGGGCGAAAAAAAAATCCATGTATTTTTGTAGCATTTAAATTTTAATTAAATGGGGCTTAGAGTAAATTGTAAAACCTTCTTTTGTTGAGACAACTGACAATGACAAAATATTAATTAATGAATATTCAGAGAACTCTCTGGATCACTCCTCTCTTTTTGAAATATGTTCTGTCTGTGTTTTTAAAAATGCAGAAGAAAATTAATAAACATTGCTTATGTGGAATATTTCCCAGTATGAAGACCTGCCAAGCAGAATCCAATGCATTGCATTAATGTCAGTGAAGACTTTTGAACCAGATGTGTCCATGAGTGTTTTTCATTGTTTTCTCTAGAACTGAAGCTGGGATAAAACCCAAAGATTAAGACTTGACATGAGGAGAATATCTATCTGTGCTACTATTAGGTCATTTCCCTTTTGCTGTGTAAATTAAATTGTGGTCTTGCTTCAATCTGGGATCATTTTATTGTTGTTGGTTTTAATACAATACACAAAAAGTCCTTTTCTTTGGAAGTATCGTTATGATATAACTTCAGTGAGTCATTGTAATTGTTCACTCATTAGCATCCGAAGGGATTATTTCGGTTATTTTGTTTCTGGGATCTTTTCTTTTCCCTCTCCTTTTGGGTAGCCCAGTTACAGTACGCTCTGCAAGCAGTTAATTTGTGTATAATAATATTTAAGTGGCTTATTGTAGTTTAGTTTATGTGTGCCTTACACGCACACCACAGGGCTGCCCTTAAAATGTGTTTTGGGAACCCTGCGGTCTTTGTCTCCTTCTGGTCCTGTCCTTGCATGGCCACTTCTGCACGTGGTCCTTACCTGAATTCAGAGCCAGACCCTTGTCTCCCAAAGGACTCAGTGCAGCAACAAGCTCCAGCAACTCTGAGATAATCAGTTAATTTTTTTACTCCATTCCCTGGGGACTGTGGGACCTCCTTGGCTCCAGCCCTCCCACAAGTGCCCGTGCAGAGGGATGGAAATCCTGTGCTGGATGCAGGTTTGAGTGTGGTTGTTTTCACCACAGAGCAAGTGGAAAGCAGCTTCCATTCTCTTCCCCAGGTCCAGCAAACTTATCTCCTGCCTTATATCCCCACTATAAAACTCAGTGGTCCCACAGATTGCCAGCTTTGGGCTAGGAAATAGTAAATTCCATAGGTAGGACTTAAGGCATTACACCTACTGCTGCTTAAAGAGGGGAAAAAGAAAAAGAAAAAAAAGCAAAAGAAAAAAGAAAAATTGGGGGGAAAGAAAAGAAAAGCAAAAGAAAAGGTGTAGGGGGATCAAGGAAGTGTTTGCATTGGCTCACTAGGCAATTAAAAATACATAAGTGAAAGAATTGCCATGAACTTGCCCGAAGGGCTATAATAAATAACATCCTGCATAAGCAGTACATAAAGTGTGCTCTATGGTTTTGAGTGAAATGACTGTGTTTGTTTTTAGGGTTGTTGGTTGGGGTTTTTTTTCAGAATTATAACAGTTGGAGTACAAATAGGCTTATGTTTCTGTAATTGTGGTAAACATATTTTAAAAATCGCTGTTTGATCAACTGTAAATATTACCAGTTCAGAGGTTAAATGCTGTTGTTGAAGTCACTCAGGGAAATCCAGCAGAAGTGTAAATATGGCAGAAAAAGCTAAACAATATGGCAAAGGAATATTTGCTGACTTAAGAGTGCAGGATCAACACCAATATTTTTCCAGTGATGCTAAACCTCTTGTAACTGCTAAATTGGATTTGTAGTTGAATGAAGTATCAGCTGCTGTTGGACAAGCCCATAAAGGCCGGACGGCTGGCCTTTTGTAGGCAGGGCTTAAAGGACGATTGATATGTTTTAGCACTTTTGGGATTATTGTGATTAGGAGGAAGCCATTCTGAATGATAGAGAAAAGGATGTAAAAAACACAGCCCACAGCTGGTAAGCAGCATGTGTTTGCTATAAGGAGGGGTCACGACTAGTTGATCCTGCTGGTTCAGGCATTGATTGACAGTCAAGAAAACTTGATATTATGAAGGAAACCGTTCCTTTTTCTCCCATTTTTTTTTTTTCTCCTAAAGAAATGATGCTTCTGTTGTATTAAGTCAAAGTACTACAAAATCTGGAACACCGACTCGTTGCAAGCTAAATGTTCAGAGACACAGCTGCAAGTTTGGAGTTGCTAAAATATCATGTAGAAATTAGTATTCAACCCATATCTGTGAGAACAGTAAATAGGAGTTACAGAATTAGCTCTGGTGTTTCTGTGTTTGCCTTTTTCATATGTGTTAGTCTTAACTAAAACCCTCTTTGCCATCTAGTAGAAAATTTATGCTAAGGATGAGGAAATTTCAAGTCTGCTGAACTTGTTGACTATTGTGCGCCTGGTATATGTAAGATTTTTAGCGAGGCATAATACATGTAAAAAATATTTTGCCAGCCAGAAAACAGCTTTATCATTTTATTTCTGTTAACCACCTGCCTCAGAAGACATGTAGGTTGTCTCCTCTTATCTCTGCTATCCACTTGGACACGTAGCGCTTCTTTTTTCTCTTTTTTTTTTTTCTTTTTTTTTTTCTGTGAGCAGCCATCCGAAAGCTCACAAATGCACATTTAAATAGTTGTATCTCTGACTCTTTTTAGTGGGGCTGTACCTCTTTCAAAATTTGAGTTTAGCATACCACACAGGAAAGAACACAAGCTTGCCAACTCCCGCTGAGCGTTTTTTCAAGCCTGTGAAAAGAATGAATTATTCAGCAGTAAGCATGCTTACAGCTGGCCATTTGGGAGCTTTGATGTGCGAATCAGGCGGTTGCATGAATGCCCTTATTGTCATGTTATGTGTACACAGTGTGTGAATTATTGAAAATAGTGAGGCCTGAGCCTCATCTGGTAGAGATTACAGTGCAGGCATGCTGGGTGAAGGTCTGTAATTGAAAATCCCCAGATGCTGTTTATTTGGCCTCTGTCACGTGGCCCTTCTGCAGAAAGCTTGGCTGAACAAAATGCTGCCCGCCTGGGAAGCGGCGCCCAGCCCCCTCCAAGCCCAGCACAGCCCAGTGTGCCCACGACTTAAACACCTGCCCATAATATTTTTAAAAGCTTAAATTAGATTTGCCTATAACGTTTAAATAGAGGATGCCTTACTTAGAGGTTTAAACTGCTTAGCCAGTTGTTGACTTGCAGAGCTCTTTTATCTACAAGAGGCTTTTTGTCAGCCAATTTAGCTCTAAAGCGTCTTCAGAAAGCGGCGCTGCCGAATTTTAGGCGAGATCTCCCAAAGCCGGATATTCTGCCGGCAAAATGGAATAGAAAAGTGCTGGGGCTGAGCACCATGGCAGAGCAGCTTTTCCTCCACACGCTGCGAGCTTCACCACCTAAGGGCCCTGTGCCCACCTTCTGATAAGGGAATCGTTCAAACCAGCACATCCCTGCTGACGGTGTCCATGGCCGGATTCCCGCAGTGTGGGGTGGGATCTGGATCCAGCCCGTGCTCCGTAGCCAGACAAAGAGCTGGGTGCTGCTCGTGGGGACTTTCCCAAGAGAGCACTCATAGCCTGCTTCCTCATCAAGCAAAATTCCCACTAGCTCTCCAGATTTGGCCCCAGCACTTTACCGTCGCCAGGACAAGTGAGAAGTGGAGTTTACCAGAAGTAGCTGAAAAAAGCTTTGCTATGGTAAAAACATGGCCGTGAGAATGATTTGGGAGATGAAATGGTTTGTGCAGGTCTGTCACCAGGCTTCGCAGTCAGGATGAGTAATACCTGTTTCGAGCCACGGTCTTGTAGAATTTGAGGAAATTCATAGTGCACCATTATCTGAAAAAAAGAGGCTTTTCTACATGGTCATTACTTGAATTATTTTCCGAGCATGAAAACTCTTTAAAATTAGCTGTTCATTTTCAAATTGCTAACTGGCTTTATTTCCCACACTTGCCTATTTTTATCACATTCGGATAGTGCCTATTACTGGGAGCTGGGAGGGCAGAGGTTTAATTTGTGTCATTAATGTTCTAAATAAAGACGCCCGCCGGCCTTGCGGCTGCGCGGGGATGTGATGCACCAGCTCGCTGTCCTGGTGCCGGCAGGGCCTGGGTTTGGGCTGTGATGCCCATGGCCAGGGCCTGGGAGAAGGGACATGGTGTGTCTGGGGGACTGTCCACAGCTCATGTAGGTCCTGGTAGAGCTGCCTTTGTGCTCTGGTGGTTCCCGTGCAGAGCCCGTGAAGGGGTTGCCAGTGACGCCTTCCTCAGTCAGGGCTCGATTTTCCCTTTGGGGGCCTTGGGTGTTCTGGGTAAATGGGACAAATGCACCCTTAGCGCCAAGGGTGGACCTGGGAGCCTCATGGAGACCTTTGTGGGGGCTGATGCTTGGCTGCTTTAGGCTGTTCTTGGAAATAACGTTGGTGGGGGAGGCTCCCTGCACAAGGGCCCTCTGTTAGAACAACAACTGCCTCCCCCGGGGAGAGGCGGTGGGACCCTCCCCACACTGCAGCTGCTTCTACTTATTTTGAACAAGAAGAGCAGAAATGTCAGCCCTCCATGCTGCCTGAGAGGTGTCCAGGATCTCAGCATGTTCCCCTGTGGTGGCACTCAGGGATGGGGCAGTAGCTTGGGAATGTGGAGATAGCCTTTGTCCCACTGGTTGGCAGGAGCAGGGCTGCCCTGGGGACTTGGCTGTTCCCCCGGAGGGACCACAGTGAGGTTTTGGCTCTCCACAAAACCTCACAGGTTTTTAGCAACTGCATTGTTTTCTAGCTGAACTCCCTTTTTACTCATGCCATGATTTAAAAAGATTTTCTGTAGCATAAAATGCCTTTTCTTCAGCATCAGTTCAGGGAGAACTATAGTTTGCAATTGCACTGACAGGACAGGATATGACAGATAAAGCCTGAATTACAGGGGAAAAAAGCAAACTCCAAGAAGCAGCCTATCTAAAATATTTGTTTCAGTCATCTCCTGATCTTTTCAAGATCCTTGGAAAAGAATCCTGTGCTATGAAGATGTTTTATCTAACCAGGCACCTCCTCATGCCTCTCTTTGATACCTGAACCAAAACATTCAAAGTAGGAGACTGTCACAGTGAATGACAAGAAGAAGGAGCTGAACATTTACAGTTCATAAACCTGACCTCTTCTCTTCTGCTAGGCAATTTCCCAGATATATATGACAAGGAGACACAGGGAGGGTGTGTATGGAAACTATTTCCACAGCTGAGCTCCTCTAGAGAAAACAGATCTATTTATTAATGAGCATTTTTCACCTTAAGGTTTCTAATGCCCAATTAAAAAGTTCCTTGAGCCTCCTTTTGTTTCAGACTCTTCTCCTACCCAAGAACAGGAAAGGGTGTTTTTAGGATTATAAAGCTTTCCTTTCTTTAAAATCCTCTTTGGGCTTTAGTTGATCTGAAGATAAGATCATTTCTGTCTGTATCTGTCAGCGTTAGTAAAGAGCACCACTGTTTGCTAGATAACATTAAAGCTGTAAACTTTTAGTTGGGGCCATCTATTGTATATGTCAAGCAGTGCTTCTGTTTGTGTTTATGGCTTTTGGCAGTCCAAGAAAGAATTTATGTCTTTTCAGATCATTGTGGCCAGGGAAAAGGTATTTTGTGAGGCTTCAGTATCTCCTGCTCTGACTAAACCTGATGCATGTTTCTTTGCTCTGTTGAAAACATGATGGTAAGGAAAATGTACGTAAGGCTTTTGCCTTGGCCACTTTTCATGGTTCCTTGTAGAGTTCCTCCTCCCTGCGATTTGAGGCAAGATAGTGGCAAAATAAACCCCCCTTGAGTGAAACCAAAGCACTTCATGGGTGGGACTGGGATTCAACCAGAGACAGCACTCAAATAATGCAGTCTAGACTTTCAGTGCTTGGTGTTTTTTATAAAGATGCTTTTCCTGTCAAGTTGCTGCCTGGGAACCTGAGCTTTCCTTTAAAAATAGTTTTTTAGCTCTCTTGACTGTGAAGGGAACTGTGAGACCTCAGCTGTGGCCAAGGGTCACACAGGGCTGCCTTAATGGGCAAGGAGTGGCTGGAGTGACCTGTGCTGTGTCCAGGTATTTGAAACTTCTTCAGCAAAGGCAGAGGGACAAGAGATGGCCTTGCATCCTTTACATCACCTTACAGCACCACTGACCTTGCACAGTCACCAGCTGCTGATAAGAACAACCTGACAAGCTTTTTGTGGCAAAAACCCCCATTCTTCGTATTAACGTGTGCATATACTTAAACATGTGCAAAGCCGGTACTTTCAGGAGGGGGGGATTTGCCCAGTTGAATCAAAATGTGAATTTAGAAATAGGAAAATGTTCATAGCACCTATTACACTGGTGATTGCAGGAATGTGGTGGTCTCTGAAGGTTGCAGAGGGCTGTTCTTGCAGACTGCTCTTTGGGGTAACAGAGAGAACATGAGAATAAAGAGATGCAGAGGCTTAGCATTCCCTGGTTTCACCCCATGAACACAAAGGCACTTGCTCACTGCAAATGGCAAATATCTTGTGAGCACGACAGCCTGCAGAACTTCTCTTCAGCCTAAAGACAAGGTCTTTGCATGAAATTAGGTAACTACCTGCTCCTGTGTTTGCATACGGAAATCCCTCATTTGTGTGCAGAAATGTGGCTGGTTTGTGTAACTGTTTGCTCACGCAAAATTTACCTCTTGAGGTTTGTCCTGAAGAGACCTGATGAGGAGTTACAAACCTCACATCACCGTTCCAGTGGAATGTTGTGGGAAACGTGGCACACAGTCCAGACCAAAACAAAACGGGAATCAGAGAAAATGCAGCTCTACTCCGAAGAATGTTGATATTCCATGTTCTAGTACCCATTTAGCAAACATGGGAGAGACAGGAACCATGAGACATTTGATACAAAGAGTGTAGAATAAGGCTCAGAGGGGGAGACAGAAGAAAAGAGGAAAATGAAGGTCCAGTTTGAATGTGTTCAATCTTCCAGCCAACAAAATGCCCTTCAGACAGAGGCAGGCTACTTCAAAACTTCCCCATCTCTCCCCTACAACATCAGACTGGAAGAGTCTGAAGCCCTGACTGATATAATAATTTTCTGCATTCCCCAGCTCTGTACTCATCCACTTCAAAATAACTTGGTGGGTGACAAGTTATTTTCTTAACCTCCCCATTTTCAGCTTGCTGCTAAATCAATTTTCTCATTTTCTACACAGGGGCTGCTTTTCCCCTGTGCTGAATGCAAATAGCTCCGTAACTTAGGACTTGTTGAACAAGTATATTTAAGTTATTACAGCTCATGGAGAAGTAACATAATATGCAGTGAAAATAAACAGGACACCACATAAAACTTGTGTTATCTTCCATGTCAGCAATACAGAGGAAGGAAATTATTTGGAAAGAAAATGTTAGTTTGCATTAGGTAGCATAATGTGTGACTGAAGAAGAGTCAAATGGCCGTTTTAGAGACTGGAAGTGTTTCACATTTCCAAGAGAAATAGAGCTCTGAATAACAAACCACCGTGTTGATCGGCCCCGCTCCCACAGGAACTTCGGCACCGCAGGGCAGCCCCGCTTGTGGTAGAGTTGAGGGTGTGATTGATAACCTGCTGAACTGGGACAGTGATTTCCATCACTGGAGGAGGCTGTCTGGCAGGAAGGACAGATTTTGCTGTCCTCCATGTAGAATGAAAACTTGGAGAAGAGCTGTAACACCTGGGTGGTTGGCAGTTTGTCTTGAGTGGCATACAGCCTTCTCAAGAGATCCAGGTGCTCCAGGGGGGCAAACACCACCCAGTGCAGTGGGAATCGACAACAGAGGAGCCCAGACCTTGTGTCAGCCCCAGCATGGGAGGTTCTCCAGTGAGAGAACATACTGGGCACCCCTGCTGGCCAAGGAGGTGCCTCTCTGCCTGCAAAGAGCCGCAGGACTTCGGTAGGGAAGCACTGAACTCGTGGTCCTGTGCATAGTTCCTGTGGTACACGCAGGGCCTGTCAAGGAGATGGAAGAGAAATGCTGGTGAGCAGGGAGAAGTACTGATAAATTGTTTGCAAAAAAGAGTGGAGTAGCTGCAAGAAAACACAAACCACACACACATGGAGCTCATATGTTTAAATGTGGTATTTTGATGGCGTTTATGGGTGTCATGCTGCTTGTCCCTTACCATGAATTTTTCTTTGTTTCAGGTAGGAATGAATTGATAGCCAGATACATCAAACTTAGAACAGGGAAGACACGGACCAGGAAGCAGGTAAAATAACCCAGTGGGGAAGTATGCATGTCAGTGAATGACAAAACATGGCATTTTTGGCTGCAGTGGCTGTCTGTGCTTCAGCTCTGATGAGATGATGTATTGACTTCACTATTCAGATTCAATACATGCTGTTTAGAGAATATTTAAAACTCTGGGGTTTGTGTTGTGGTGGTTTGAGGATTCATTTTTTATTAAACTATCAGTACGTTAAGCTATTATCCCTTCATATTTTGTAAAAAAATGTCAAAAGTTGAAGCAAAAACATAAAGCATTGTGCCTTCTTTATAAAATATTATAATATCACTACAGAATATTATTATATAATTATTATTTTGAGATGGTGAATAATGGAACTTCTTAAAAGTTAAGAGAATTTGCCTCTATAATAGAGGTTATGATTCTTGGATGTGAGAGGTAAATAAATAAAAATGATCTAGCAGAACTGATCATAGTCATGGTCTCAGCTCATGGCCAGTGATTGCTACAGGATATAAAAATAGTTTTAAAAGTCCCCTAAGAACCTTCAGGCTCCTGCTCTTTGACTGCGGTGAGATTTCATTCATCCGAGAGTCAGAATAAACCTTTAAACCATCTTAAGTTTTTTTCAGATGATTATCACATAACCATTAATTCATCTCACATGACTAAACCCTTTATAATTTATAATATCCACGGCCATCAGCAGCCTTGCAGAAGGCACACGCTCCGTGTAGTTTATGCAGTGGTTACTACAGCCTGGTGCTGTTGAAAAACGCTTCACAAACGGCAGAGTCCCCTCACTTTCTCGAGCATCAGGTGTGAGGTTCCCCTTCTCCCCGTGCACGTGTGTGACACAGGGGAGGCAGGAGCTCGCACACCTGCGCACTCTGCATGTTCTGCAGTGCAGAGAAGGGTGGCACCGGGTCACACAGAGCTGCCAGCGCTCGGATTTGAAGCACTTTGGGTGCTATTTTGCCCTGGGTGGTGTCCCTTGTTGGTTAGGGAGAAGTCACGTACGAGGGGTGAAAAAGGGCATGAGAAAGGAGATGAACTGAGCATGTGGAAAAGGAACACCCCAAAGATCAGCAAAGAAATCAGAAACAAACGACAGAGTCCCAAATTCGGCCCTGCCGTGCCCATGCGAGCGCCAGGAGTCGGAGGTTATGCTGAGCTCACAAAGTTACATCAGGAGTCAAAATGCAGAGCTTGGGGCTAGATCCTTGGCCAGCATGTGCCAAGAAACCGAGAGGGCTGTGACGGCTTACATGTGATGATGTCTGCCTCCGTACTTGTCCGTCCCTCTGTAGTGGTTCATAAATCACTGGAGTGCTTAAAAAAGTTTGTTTGTCGTTACTTTGGGGTTCTAACTGAGCAATTAAATGTTACGATTGTGCTCCTTGTGTAACCTTTAACACGACTAATACTCCACTGAAAGCACAACAAATGAACATCGGTGAAAACTCGGTGTATGTGTTTGACTACAAAATTGCTCAGTGAGCAGCAGTATAGCTCTGAATTACTGCAGACTGGTTCCTGAACTGCTTCTCGAAGGTGGCCTTCAGGGACTCTGCTCATTGATGCATCACTGTTTGCTTCCTTCCTAAAATACAGGCTTTTTGCTACTATTGTCATGGAATAGTCTTACAGAGGGAGGAAAGCATTATTTCTCCTTTTCTTTTGCTTTGTTATTTCCCAGACAGGAATTGTAACTAACACAGGAAAAAATGTACATCACCTGATGTGGTCTGTCCTGGGTCAAACAAGAATAAGAGATTTCCCTTTAGTGGTTTTTGCCATCAGTGCAGGTTTTAAACCTTCACGCAGAAGGCTGAAGGATGCTGAGCAGCATCTTTTCATCCTCATCAGCAACAGCATGAATTTCAGTATGTCCCTGGGTAAACAGGAATGTGAATTTGGGCCCAGACCTTTCACTGCACAGGCAAAAAACTTCTGACCAATAATTGGTCTAGTGAAGGACTGGGTTTGCACAAATTTCTGAGCAAAATACAACAGCCATGGGCCAAACCTGGGCATCACTCAAGCTGATGTCAAGTTACTAGTCCCCAGTTACATGAGTGGTTTGTGGGCAGACTTGATGCTGAGATTACCAAGGAAACCAGCAGGGGTTCAGGGACCTCTGTTGTGCCAGTATTTTATCATTTGTGCCAGAATTTAAAGCTTTTCAGTGGAGTCAAAATGCAGCCTGAGTCTCCTCATTGGAGCTGCAGAGCACAATAAATAATGGATAAAATTTCTTGATGCCAAGTTATGTCTCCAGCCTAGTGGCAAATGGTCAGAGTGGGCATCTGCATCCCCAGCAGATGGGGTAGAAATCCTGTGGGCTTCCCACATGAGAGCTCAGGGCCCGGGCGTGGATGGGATCGGTACCAAAGCACGAGGGCTGCGTCCAACTGTGAACTGTGTCTTCTATCTTGTAGCTGAATGCACAACCTGGTGGGTTACACTTTTTTTCCCTTTCTTTTTTTTTTTTCATTAATCAAGTCACTGCAGTGATGACCTCTATTGTTAAGCCTCGGTGCTAAGAGCTTGGTATCTGGCTGGGAATGTGGTATCTTTAACAGCAGAGCTTACTGAAGATGCAAAATAACTTCCTCCCCTCAGAAAAGTTTCTCTTTTTTTTCAAGAAAAAATTAGACATTTAAAATTTGATTTGCTTTTTGTTTTTCTTTTGTTTGTTGTTTTTTTTTTTTCCCCTATAAACCTGAACTATGTAGGTGTCTAGTCACATACAGGTCTTAGCAAGAAAGAAAGTTCGGGAAATTCAAGCCGCCATTAAGGTACGTTTGGCTTGCCCAGTTGTAGGGGGCTTTTCATCTCCATGGTTACAGGCTTTTCCTTTGTTTCCTCCCTTCCCCTACCCTGCAGGTGTCTAGTCACATTCAGGTTCTTGCCAGAAGGAAATCTCGTGATTTTCATTCCAAGCTGAAGGTATGCGCTTTTCTGCTTTTGGGCTTGTGGTTGCTATGCCTGTCCCTTCCTCCTCCCCGCGGTGATGGGCGAGCGCTGGGGCTGCTGTGCCTGTAACCTCCTTTTCCTGCATGTGGGAGCTGTCTGCGTCTCTTTGTGTTTAATCCCCGGGTTCTGCACTAGCCTCCACATTAAAAACGTTGTTTTAACACTGTCCAAATGCAAAGTGAACTCCTCTTTGTAACAGCTCAGCTCCTAAACCTGATTTTTAACCCGTTAGTCCATTTTTTATTTTACTTTTTGACAGTTGAGTGCTAGGAGTGTATTTAAACACACAGGGGTGTTACGCAGTTGTGTAGATGCTTTTCCTCTTTTTTTTTTTTTTTAATTGTTATTTTTGTTTTTTTTCCAGAGGTGTAATTGAGGTAGTTGTTTTCCATTCCCAAATGTTTTTTTGTCTGTGTTTCCGAAATGCTATGAAGAATACTTAAACCAGATCATTTATTCCAAGTGCCAGAGAGCACAGTTTATCCAGATTGCTCTAACTATAAGGTGTTTCTAGAATACGATCTAGCATCACCTCAAGTTACGCACTATTTACAAGATTCCCTGAAATTTAATTTTTTTTTAAAAGTAAATTATTGACATTTAATCTTCTGAGAGCCTCAGTCAGACTCCTGTTCAGGGAATATTAAGTATGTTTGCTTAATCTGACATGATGAATTGTACATGTCCCCATTTTCCCTGCCTTCCATAAAATATATTCTAAGGCTAAAAAGAAACTCTTGGAAATGCTTAATAAGGGTTTCTTGGATTGCTTGTTTTTTCTAGTTTTCCAGCAGAGATCTTGAGGCTTTTTTTGTTTTGTTTTCACACTATTTTAAAGTGGAAGAGGGAGTTTTGCTGTCGATTTTTTTTTTTTTAATAAAAAAGCAAAGTAACTTGTAAATCTTTTACTTCCCTCCTTTTTTTTTTTTTTTTCATTTAGTAGATTTTTTTTTTTTTTCCCCTTCGCCCAGATGAGAACAAATCACATTTTTGTTCTAGCTGAAGAGCGAAATGTTTTCCTGGGAAGTAATTTCCCGGCACTGAGCGGTGAGCGCTGCGGATGCTTACCCCCATCCTTGAAGTGCAGAAATAACAGCCTGGCTTTGTAGCAGGCCTCCCTGACAGAAGCACTGGGTTTTTGGTCCGCAGTGGGCAGCATGCTGGCAAGCTTGTCTGGCTGTTGGTGGCTGGCTTTTTAGCTGCACTGGCTGAGCAGTTGGGGTTCGGAAAGAACGACTAAGACAACCTAAACGTACTGCTTTTTAACCGAGGGTGCGATAATACAGAGATATGTAGCATTTTAAGCTTAAATTGTCAAGCCTTGATGCCTAAAACTAAGTATTGTAAGTAGGTGGCCTTACTTTCAGAGGTGCTCAGCACCAGCAGCTCTTGGAGTTTTAGAGGACTGGTGAGAGCTCAGGGCTGCAAAAATCAGGAAGCTCGCTTAGCCACCAAATGCAGGCCTAGGAGCCGAACACAAATATTGGATTTACTGTTCCAAAATATTTCCCTTTCTGAATGACCAAAATACCTTAAAATATGAAGGCACTTATAAAACAAAAAACATTTTTAAGTACTGCACCTGCTGTCTGATTTTTATTGAAGCTTTCCAAAGAAGAAAGAGGTAGCCAAACCCTAAGAATATTTGAGAGCCCTAGTCTAGATGGCATTTGCAGTAAATAGAGATCTGGAAGGAATTTTCATTTTAAAGAGTCGCCTGAAGAAGGAAAGATCTGTTTGGACAACAAAAAATTTTGTAAGGGCTTCAGACCTTGTTGCCCAACAAGAAAATATCCATGGGCTGCAGCTCCCCCAATGCTGAGCAGAAAGTGGGGCAGCTGCCATTCTTCTGCTAGGAATTGATGGCTTCAGGAAGATTCCCCAGCTCCGTGCCCTGACGCTCTGCAGGGGCGTTTGCTTCAACTCTCTGTGACAGAATGCACACAGGTGACAGAAGTTTGCTGGCCCCTTCAGGCATCACTGACAAAAACTGCTCCAGCCCTTCCCCAGTGGGTCTTGCTGGCCGATGGGTCCCAGGCTGTGTGTCCTATCCCTGCTCCTGAGTGCTCCTGCTGTCCCCAGGATTAGCTCCCTCAGGAGCCCTGACACAGCCCGAGTTACTCCTCCACAGCCACAGCCTAAGGAGTGCCCCGGAAGGTGAAGGAGCCAGGCTCTCCCCACCCCACTCATTTTTTTGTGCCGTTCAGTCTCAGTGAACAAGGAGCCATGGCATAACACCTGCCCCCTGGCACAGGTCCCTTCTGGAGAGGGTGCAGCCTCCCACAGACCTTTTCCTCCCCACATGGAAGGGATGAAACCTTGATGTAAGAAGATGCCATAAGAGAGCTGCTTTATAAAGAAGAGAGCTCTTGTTCTTCAAGCCAAGGAGCTGCAATTACTCCCTGGAAGTGGTAGAAGCTGCTGGTTTTTAACATAAGATGAAACCTTGCTCCTGAAGACATTTTGCTCGTGCTACTGCCCGTTTTTCTTATTTTTCCTGTACTGAACCATCTCTGTGGTCCACTGCCACACAGAATCATCCAGAATCATGGACTGGGTAGGATTGGAATGGACCTCTGGTGATCATTTAGTCCAACTCCCCCCTGCTAAAGCAGGTTGCGGAAGACTTCAAAGACTGCCTGAGAAGGACATCACTGAAGCAAAAGGAAAACAAGGTGGATACATTCCAGCACCTCTGAGTGCTCATTGTTTCAGCAGGGACCATTTTGGCAGCAGCCTGACCTGCCCCGTCAATATCCTCAGGAAGGTGGCAGGCTCTTGCTGTCCTGGAGTGGGCGCTGCCTGCATTCCCTGGTGAAGGGATGACCAAGGAGAAGATAAGAAGCACTGTTTTTTTCATGAGTGACCAAGGAGAAGATGAGAAGCACAGCTTTTTACACAAGCATGTAGTGACAGGACAAGTGGGAATGGATTAAAAATGAGAGTGGGTTTAGATTTGATATTAGGGAAAAAAAATTTTCTGCGAGGGTGGTGAGGTACTGGAACAGGTTGCCCAGAGGAGTTGTGGCAGTTCAAGACCAGGCTGGATGGAGCTCGTAGCAACCTGGTCTGGTGGGAGGTGACCCCTTTTAAAAAAGTCCCAGTAGCAGTGGGGTTGTACCTAGGTGATCTTTAAGGTCCCCTCCAACCCAAAACATTCTATGATTCTATTATTCTATGCTTTCCATCCAGGCCAACTCACCCTTTTAACAGTGAGCTGCCAGTTGCAATTACTCTGTAAAACTTGTGATTGGAGGCATCCAGGGAAGCAGCTACTACTTAAAAAAACCAAAAAAGCCACCTGCATCTGGTGTCAATTTTCTTTTGAGATGTGGCTGATCTGATCGATCCCATTGACCTCAGTTCCTGGCCTCTTAGTTTGGTGAAGGGTACATACAAATAACCCTTGTTCCCCAAGGACCTGCTGAAGTTATTTTGCACCAAGAGATCTCACTGTCCTGCCTTGGTCTGAAATCTGCTCGTGGCGAGGAGAGGACTTGGGCAAACCTTCTTGTGTTAATCTTCTGCAAAAATCCAAGCGGAGGAAAGGATTTCAGAGCTATCTGCACCCACGGCATTGGATGTTGCTGAAGCCTACCTGAGATGTTGAAATCTCACCTGCATGCCATGAAGTTTGCTTGGACCAGCAGAGCCCCTCTTCTTCCATGAGAAGTGCCTGCAGTCGCTCTGGATGGACAGATCCTCAGCCTGCAAGAAAGCAAAGTTTTGCCCATAAAATCTGTTGCTCCATTTTAAGACCACCAGTAGAGAATGCCCCCTCAGCCCTTCCAGGAATTCTCTTTACAGCAGGAAAATGCTCCTCTTTTAGAGATTTTAATCTTAATATACTGAGGTTATTAAAATCTTCCTGAACTTAGATATGGAAATGGGAAGTGAGGCTGAGATAAAGTTGTCCTTAGAGACAGATCTGAAAGGCGGCTCCTCTTCATGGCATTTCCTCTCATGCAGAGGCTGGAGGAGGCAAAGCAGAATTTTTGCACTCCAGTGTTGTGTTTCCGTGTCAAATGCACCAGTCCATAGTGTCAGGTTGCAGCATTTCCCACCTTTGCACTGACAGGGGGCCAAAGTCACCTCTGTCCATTCAGGAGAAAAGATGGATTGGAAGTTGCACATAAACAGAGAGGAAAGGTGTTCACAGCAGGATATGCATCTATCTTAGGCTTCCATATCAGATTTTTTTCATAGTGCGAAATTAATTAGACAGAGAAAAAAAAAATCACATTTAAATGCCTACAGTTCACATGTATTACATGTTTTAAAATCCATTATTCTACATTCCGCATTTGGGGATAAAAAGAAAATATTGTTGTCAATTATAAAATGCTAAAGATAGCTCTATACTTTTTAAATGAACAATGATAAAAGCCTTGAAAAATTCCCTTTGATGTGAATGGAGTCTTCAGCATTTTGAAATACAATAAGATGGATTAATTGCTACTCATTAGGCAGCAAGTTGGGACAGCTTTGAATGCGCATTCTCTTCTTGGCATTAGCTATTGCCTGGCTGAAATAGCCAGCTTTTGTATTTACTCCTGTCTTCTCTAATAATAAGCAAATTGGAGATCAGGGCTAGAAACAGTGAAGTGCTCTCTATCTTTTGTCCAGAACAATTGTATATTGTCATGATTTGTTTATCTTTTTTGAGCTACAGCTAATTATTGTAAAGGTTATTTGAATCAATACAAGATCTGAGCAGAAATAACATCTGCAAAATTGCTTATTAGGAAGCTATTTTATGTTAGTGTTACTGTAACATCCATTTTGTGAGCAAATTGTTGTTTCTTATGTCTTTTTTTTCGTTACATGAAAAGTTTTGCATTTTAAATATTGGTACAGGTTTTAAGGCTTCTTGACTGTTCTGTTGTACTTTTCCTAATACTGTCTTAAATTTTTTTTTTCTCCCAAAGTAATAGATAACATAGTATTCAAAGCCCCATTTATCATTCTAGGATAACAGTTTTTATTTTTTTGCTTAAGAACTTGTTTGAACTGATTGATTGAATTATTCTTCTGTTTATGTTGGATTAAAAGAAAGTCAAGCACAAATCCTTTTGTGCTTGTCATGTAGAACTCTTGTTTCATGTGGGGCTTTTATTGATATTAAGATTTATAATTGGATGATACTGGGGAATTATTATCATCTAGTATGACTATGTGTTTTGCATTCCAAAACTAATCAGTGAAAAGCAAACCTCCAGGGCCTGATTCATTAAAAGTTGTAGTCTTGCATTAGATGCTTAGAGCTTACATCTTTCAAAAACAAAGCGTGTGTGACTGCAGCCAGAAGCAGGGGGCTAAAACTCAAGGCAGACCTTGATCAGCATTACAGAGAAGATATTTTAGGGATTTAGTGTCACTAGACCAGTTTTCCTCTGACTGTGCTCTAAATCCACCTTGGTACCATTCATTGCTACCTATGTGCCACAGTACAGGAGACTTTTACAAGGGGAGGGGCAGGCAGGAGTTTGAGAGTGCAGCCTGTTGCTTACTGCAGTGTCATTCCTGGGCAGCAACAATCCCCTCCGAGCTCATAAATTAAGTAGGGTCAGACCAGGTCAGGGCCAGATGGGACTTATCCAGGGAATACCTTAAGCTCCAGCAGGATTTAATGATTCAGTTGGAGATACTGTCCCCCCAAGCCTCTGATGAGCCTCAGCACGGGACTGCAGCATTCTGGGCCAAACTTTTATTTTACTACGTCAGAGTAAACCACATTGACCTGAAAGGAATTACTCCAGCTTTACACAGCAGCACAAGTGAGAGCAAAACCAAACACTTTCTGCCTTGGACAAGATAGGAAATCAAAATCTTAACTATTTGCAGTCATTAAAAATCCCACAACGTTCCTGTTTTAGAGTAGGGGTGTTAACCCATTTGTCCTGGCCAAATTCCAACCTGGGTAATTACTGTAATCTGCCTGTTTAAATTACCCCTGCCGTTTTAATTGGATATATTACTTCTCTTGCTGCCTAAACTGTGATGTAATACCATTGTGTGTTATTAATCAGTTACCAAGTTTCATCCCAGGAGCGGCCGCCTTGCAGCGATAGGTGGAGAGACTCATTCCCTCCTGGTTACTAGTGCTCTCTATTACAGCATAAAAAACCCCAACATATACTTGGTTTTAAGTGGCAGACAAGCTAATATTGCAGTCTAAATAAACAGCTTTAAATTGTGGTTATCCCATTTGTTTTTGAAGACTATGAAGTCTGCACGATTATACAAGCACAGGCAACCGCCTTGCAGCTTTCCAAAGAGTACCTGATGCTGAAGGTGCTCTTTTGCCAGTGGAAAGGACCTCTCGTGCATTTGTATTTGACTTTCATTTTGATTTCTTTCATGTTTGAATGTGAAGTTACAGTTACTTTGAGAAAAACTGCTCTTCCAACTGTGCAAAGATTCCTGAGCCTACAAAAGCTGAAACTTCCCCTTGGAGTGTCTTGGCCTGAGTGTGATGATGTCCCGTTGAGCTGGCAGAGTTGTCACCAGTGGGAAGCTTTGTAGGAGTGGTCAAAACTCCTCAAGACCAGCCCCATAGCAAGGACTATATTTCTGAGCTGTCATTCTAAAAGTTTGTTTCTTTCTCTCCATCCTCCTGAAAATGTAATCAGGCAAAGAGGATGAGATGAGTGGCCACTGCAAAATGCAGAACATTCTAGGATGAAAAGCAGCAATTGACAAGAAGGAAAGCACATCCCATTTCATGTCATGAAAGAAAATATGTTTTCTCCCTACAGAAATCCCTGTCACTGTTCCTAAAATTCAGGATCATCAGATTCACTGTAACGGTGACTAAGAGCTCTGCAGAAGGTCTTGAAGAAAGTGTAAATCTCCAAACATTTTTCTTAGCTCATCTGTTAGGGTGGGATTTGCCTGCCATAACTGTTGCCATGTTGGGTGTCCAGGCTCCTGTTCTGGTCCTTGGATAGCAATAACATTACAGAAAGTAAAGTACTTTAGTGGGTTTTGATGCCTCATAAGGCAGAAATCTTCTCCTCTGGGTGCACTAACAGTAGCAGGGAATTAGCCAAAGACTTTAAATGGATAAAGAGAGGCAAGATGAATTTCATAGACATATAATCCACCTCAGGCTCAGGCAACTCCCAGGAATGGACTTTAATATCCCTTACAAAGCTTTTACTTTTAAATTCTCCTTTAGTTTGAATCCGCCTAACAGTGGGTCCACCATTACAGCAGCAGAAGGGTAAGGGTTTGGGGACCTTGGCAGGGGCACAGGCACGGGCTGCACCTTCGTGTGGTGGCACTGGCATGGCTGGTGACAGGCAGTGCAGGAGAGGAGCCTGCAGTGCCCCAGCACTTCTGGAGAATAACAGGGTAGTCACCAAGGCTGCGCTCACACGGTTTAGGAGGTTACTAGGACCCAGGGTGTCTCTTGAATCATTTGTTTCATACACAGGGTAGGGGTCCCCTGACTGTTGATTTTTGTTGTGATTCAGCAGGCTCTGTGTGATACTTGCGTGGTTTGGCATTTCCAAGCCAGCTCCCCTTACAAAAAAGAAGGGGGAAACAGAGAAATCTGGTGGGATTAGATCTCCATATTGCTTAAGGACACCTTATTTTCATGTTTTCAGGATGGAGGGTCCTTCTTACTTTGCAGAAGTGTAAAGGGGTCTGGAGAGCTGCATGAGTCTCAGGATACTGCCACCTCTTAACACCCCACCAAAGCATTTTTTTAGCCCAGTGGTCTGCAGACACCCAAAGGCAGCCAGTAACACACGCCATGCACAAACCTCCCGTGCACACCCTCCCGCTCTGGGGCAGGCAGAGGTGAGTGCCAGCAGCCGGCAGAGCCAGGGCCGACCTCCAGCTCTCAACCAGAGAACTGGCTGTGGTTATATCGGAAAGCTACAAGTTGGAGAAAGGACCGAGTGAGTCCCCACTCCGATGGGTGTGTGTCCCCACTCCGATGGGTGTGTGTCCCCCAGCAGAGAAGTTCTGCAGAAGCACTCAGCTGTGCTGAGGCAGTCCCGAGGCTCAGACAGGGCAGAAGGCAACACAGATGGGCCCATGGATGTCGGAGCTGCTCAGACAGCTGAGCAGAGGGTTCCCCTTCAGGCTCCCATCCTGCGAGGTGCAGAGGGAATGATGCTGGAGCAGCTCCTGCCCTGCTCCACCTGCTGCCCTCCGGGCTGTGTCCTGCAGGGGCTCCTCACACAGCTCAGGGAAACACACTCAGCAACAATCCCTCTCATTCAGTATCCACAGCTTTCACACAGGGAGCTGGGGGTTATTTCTCCCCAGCGGTTTCTTTTTAATCTTTTTTTTTTTCTTTTTTTTTTCCCTTTTAATGAATCAGTCCCTAGGTGAAAATAATGCATTTGTTTAAAGCTGATATTTAATGTTGAGCAAACTGCTCTTCCTTTATCTCTTTCTATTTTGTTCATATTTTGCTAAGAGTCTTCTATTCTACACAAGCATTTTAATAAACTGTTTGTTGTTGTATCCAGGTAACAAGCATGGTAAGTATTTTGACTAAACCAAGTATTATGTACCTTAGCTGTGCTTGGCAGAATTTTTTGGCTAGCTTTTCCTGTACTTTCAGCCTGTGCTGTTTCTAAAGGAGCTATTCAAAGGAAGAAACTGCTCACCTATAGTACTACTACATACAAGCTTTAGAGGGAGCATATGTGCAAAGTCATATACATAAGAGCATGCATCTCTTGCCAGCATGCTTGCTACTTTGCTTGTAAAATAAAACCAGAAAAAAAAACCCCAAAAATATCCTTGCTAATACTGCTTGTGTTCCTTCATTCTAAGCCACATGCCTAAATATTAGTACTTTATTAATACAGTACGTCTGGATGAGGAACCCCGCTTTACCAGAGTGTAACAGTCTGTTGTTTACTTATTTTACCTGACCCAAGACATCCCCCTGGTTAACTCTGTTGCATTAAGAGGCTTTCCCTTTCTGTTCTGTGATCATACCTGACTGGCAGTGGCTGGCACTCCAAGTGCTGCTCTAATACAAGCAGCTGATAACAACCCACCTTTTCCTAGACTTGTTCCTGGATGCTTGAAAACAGCAGGAATTTTATGGCTGATAGCTTTCTTTGGGAACACTGTAAATCAGTAAAATGCCACAACTGAAAATTTAAAATGTCATTTACATGTTTGTGATCTAACTTTTGAAATAACTTGTCATAAAACTGAACCCAAAATGTCTCTAAGCCTGTCAGCATGAAGAAAACTCTGTCGCTGTTTGCGAGTCAGTCGCAGTTCTGTGTTCTCATTTTACAGTGCAGTACGAAAGGCAAACTTCTCTTAGATGGAAACGATAGAGCTCAAACCTCAGTGCTCCCTGTCCTGCAGGCAGAGCTGAGCCTCAGCAGCGCGCCCTGTTTAGTCCAGCCTGATTTAAAATCAGCAGAATTTGCCCAGATAAACAAGTGGCCAGTAGTTTGCTCTCCCAGAGCTTCCTGCGTGTTGGCAGAGCAGACTGTGAGAATTCAGGTCTGCCATGCATGTCTGAGAGGAGGTTTTGCCTTGAGGTAGTTTGAGTGTTAGCCTCCGTGCTGTATTTTTTTTTTTCCCCCTGCATGGTTTGCTGTTTTTGCATTTTCTGTGTGGCTTTTTAAGTTTTTAGTTATGTGCTTGTAGCTGCAGTTATTTAACATCATTTGTTGTGCCAAATGTTTTAAGACTCCGTGTAATTGTCATATTAAAGGATCAGACAGCAAAGGACAAAGCACTCCAGCACATGGCAGCAATGTCATCAGCTCAGATAGTCTCAGCTACTGCTATTCACAACAAGCTGGGCCTGCCAGGAATTCCCCGTCCTACATTTCCTGGGGCACCTGGGGTAAGTTGTTAGCTGAGTCCCAAAAAAATCCCTGTATTCTCTAACAATGTTCAGTAGAAAACTAAGACGGAATGAATGGATTACTGCTTTGACTTACGTTTGCAAAAGGAATCATGCTTGTTCAAAAATATCCAAAGTCTCTCCACAAAGAGAACAACTGTGGGCCTCTTTTTTTTTTTCCTCTTTCAGTTTTGGCCGGGCATGATTCAAACGGGGCAGCCTGGATCCTCACAAGAGTAAGTCTGAAAATTGAAATATATTTATGTATGCAGTATGAGGCTGTGCTTTGCTGCCAGGGGATATCAGTGAAGCAAGAACTTGCAAATTTTTCCAAAACAGAGATAAAGGTATTTGTAGGGAAAGAGTCTTTACAGTGATGTGAACTCACGTTCAAAAAGTTATAAGGGAACCTCAAAACTGAGGCTGAATACCTGATGGGCACCCTCCTTTGCATCCCTGTAGTCCAGTGTCCTCTGGGTTTCTCAGGAGTCACAGCAGTCCCCATCCCTGGCTGCTGTGACACTTGCAGAGGGCAGGTCAGGTTTCCTGCTGCATGATGGCCCCGATGAGATCCCAGCTTGAAGGTGCTGGGTGTGCTTCTCATCCCCCTGTCTTACCTCTCTGCAGTCTCCGTGTTAAATGTGCTCTGCAAGGAGGAGATATGTTTGTGGTAAAGGTCACAGCCAGCCGTGTTCCTGTACTGTGTGGCTCTAATGGAATTTCCTGTGGATGGCATGGTGTCTGATTTTTGTGTTGCTCTTTATTCCAGCGTAAAGCCATTCGTTCAGCAGGCCTATCCTATACAGCCATCAGTCACAGCTCCCATTTCAGGTAATTCCTCCATTTATCCTCTCCCTTAAAAACACTTGAATTTGGTACTGAAAGTGATGTATTAATTTCTGACATGGGCAGAACCACTAATCACATTCCCTCTAGCCAAAGCAAACACCAATCCCAGTGTCCTATTATCTGATTGTATCTTAGGGAAAATCATTGGTTTTTTTTTTTTTTTTAATGTAGGAAGCACTAATACATATGCCAGGAGTTGTGATATGTGGTCTCCAGTCAGCATTCCATATTGTAGCAATTACCGTAAAAATGAGCAGTAGGATAAGTGTGTCTTTTATAGTAGCTATGTAACAAGAATACACCTTAATTTATTTTAAACTAAGCCTAACAACCCTTCCAAAATCACATATGTTTAGCCTTAAGTATGAAGCCACTTTATGTATCAGCTTGTTTATAGCTCGTCCCCTCCTGAAGGTCCTGCTTTGCCTGGTACCACTTTGATGAGTATCTAATGATTATTCTGACTTCTGTTGCTCAAATTGGTCAAGCCCTTCCCATGGCGGCTTCCCTGCTCCTTTCCCCAAGTTGGTTTCATGCCTAATTTCAGGAAAGATCATTATTTCTTCGCAAATGATTTCTCATTTTATGCCTCCCTTCCCAAATGGCACCATGCTTCTCACTCTGTGCCGCAAGTTTTTGACTCTTACCCTGTTCTTAATGACTTTCTAACTTGCTGCTATTTAATACTTAAAACTAAAGCTATTTTTCTGCATTCATGATTATTTTCTTCTTCTTGCTATCCCTAATTTATAACATTATTTTCTAAGGCAAACATTTTATATCATCTTCTTTTATTCTTCCTTGTTTTCTCTCAGTATTTCTAAATCAGTCAAAACTCATGCATGATTTTTTTGCTTCATTAGAATTCCTGTTCATGTCTAGTCACATTTGTAATTCCCTGTTTTGTACAAGCTCACACCTTCATGGCCTAAATTTGAGGGTTGGGGTGAGGTCCCACACTCCCATTGCGGGATATGGACACACACTACCTGTGACCTCTCCCTGGTTCTCCACCTAGTTCAGGATTACTTTTATTCTCCTACTATTGGTGCCTCTCCCCTGCCTTCCTTGTGCCTGTGGCTCTCCCAAGATGAGTTTTGCCTTTGAGCTACTGCCTTTCCCTCTTCCTTTACAGTTTTCTTTCCTTCTCATCTAATTTTCTACAATGAGGACCAAGAGATAGCATTTATTCCTTCTCTTGAGGTGAATTAGAGAGGGTGGTTAACATCTCTTCTCTATCTAGATCATGTCATTCTCTCTTTATTATCAATTTAAAACCTTCTTTTTCTTTTTAGGCTATGATTCAGCTCTCTACAGTAATTATTTATTATTAGCTGTAGCATAATGATGCCTAAAAGCTCCAAAAGGAGTCAAGACCCAATGTGCAAATACATAGTAAGAGACAGTCCCTGCCTTGGAAACCTTGCACTCTAAATAGGAGAGGGGAATTGAGAGTGGCAGAAGAAACAGACAGAAAGAGGGGTGATTTACTTGTAACGTGTGGCACATTAGGAGCCAGAAATGGAGGCCACTTCTCTTGACTCCCAAGGCAGTAATATCTCCCGTGAGTCCTGATGCCAGTTTCCAAGGAAGGGTCCAGCTATAAGTATAGGTGAAGTCTCTATAAAGCTCTGTAATATAGTATATAATTTAAACAAAAATTCTGCAGTGAGTTACCAGCCCCAAGGAAAGAAAGTAGTAGATCTCCTCTTCCCACCATTATTAGATTGCTGGGTTGGTACCTCTGTTTCTACATATTGGTCTGAGTTTTTCCAATTTTAACTCATTCTGAATTATTTGCTAAAATTAATATAAATATCCAAGGGCTACACGCATAATTCCCAATTATATTTAATTGAGAAGACATAAACTGAGGAACTGTCAACTCCTTCATGAAAATGTCTCCTTTATTTCAGGCTTTGAGCCTACATCAGCTCCAGCTCCCTCAGTCCCTGCGTGGCAGGGCCGATCGATTGGTACGACCAAGCTCAGGCTGGTGGAGTTTTCAGCTTTCCTTGAGCAGCAGAGGGATCCTGAATCAGTGAGTATTGCCCTTATGTCCACTGATCCTCAGCTTTGCTCCTTTGCTCCCCACCCTCTGGGGATGCTTTCCAGGGTTAACTCTGACGGAATACACCCAGTGTTTCTGCATTTGCTGCTGCTCCGTGTAATATTCCTTTCACCCTAGGACTGTATTTTCCTTTCTTGCCCTCTCTTTCCCCGTTTGCAGCAGCGAGAGGCCTCTATGAAAGCAGGCGGGGTTTGCTCTGGCGCCTGTCTCACTGCTGACCTAGTTTAGCAGGTGTACCAAATTGCATTGTGTTCTTGGCAAGAATTCAGTACTTGAACTCTAAGTTAAAGCCTGATCTATTTCCTAACTGAAACAAAATTAAGGACTTGCATAGAAAGTGGGCATTCTGCATATTGGACTTTTAAAAAAAATTTTTTAATGAAGTTTTTCATTTTGATTTTCAGTCTGCATACTACACCTTCAAGGGTAGTTTATGTAGTTGGCTGTAATGTTTCATTTACTCCAGTAAGCCTTGAACCTTGACATTAATCATCATATATTTACCAAGAACATTTGTTAGTAGCCTAGCACTGATTCTACTGCATTGCAAATAAATCAAAAGAACTTCTTTCAGCTTGAACCTGAGAATTTTTTCTGAGATAATTTCTGAAAAGCAAATACTGTCCTGAATCGGTGATATAGACAGGCCATTCTTGTTCAGATTCCTGGTAAAATACAGTAGCTTGGTGAAGAGAGAAGCTATCATTTTCTTTTTATAATTCAGCACTGGAAACCATAGCATTTATGGGCTCTGGCCAGGGGTGTTATCCAAGGAGTGTTTACCCTGCATAATGGGGATTGGAGACATAGCCCAGAAACCTTACAACAGAGGAATGCTCCTGGCGGAGAAATATCCCAGTGAAAATACACCATATCCCAGCTATTCACATACTGAATACGTGGCAGTGTGTTGGTTTGCTAAATGTCACATTTTGCCAGGCTGAATTAACTTTGAGGTGGAATAAATGTTTGGCAGTGGGTACGGTTATCTCATCGCTTACCTGACTGTTGGGTATTGCATGGTTTCCCTGGAATCCCTTTGCCTTCCCGTGGCCCCAGTTTCCATGGTCTCATGGCAATCCTGTCTCTGGTGGGCTTCATCTTAGTGTCCTCCAGACTAATCCACACCTGGAACGCCTCCTCCGCCCAGGCCCCGCGTTCACCCAGGCAGCAGTTTGTATTTCCGACGCCGAAACGCAACATCCAGGTTTTCCCATCAGTCACCCGTATCAATATCCCGAGCCCTCGGCTTGCTGACCCCGTGTAACGTGTCCTGCTGATTTATGGGCTCTGCCTCATCCAGACTGCTGCACACCAGGACGTGTGTGTGCGCCTCCAGGTTACTGGGAAAACAGGACGTGTAACACTCAGCGTTACTCTCTGTGTGTGAACGAAATCGCATTTCAGTGCAGTTTGATTTGCTGTTTTGCCAGTATGCCACCTAATTATCCCTTTTCCACAGGGTTTTATGGCACAAGGCTACACGCGGGACCCGTGGGCTAATAGGGTGTAGAGCCTCTGTGTGTCTGTGGGGCTTCACGTGAAAGAGAGCAAGCAGGAGTTCAGCAACTGCGTAGCTTTGGCATTGCAGAGAACCAGTGGAGGTCTGAACACAGTTACCCAGGGTGGCCCCACAAATACTGTAAAGCCTTCTTTGGAGTAAACTAATATTATCTGGAATTCCTGAGGGTGCAGAGGCCCACTGGATCTTGTCCCAGCTTGCAAGAATTCTGCTGAGAAACCCACCTTTTAAACGCAGAGCATTTATGTGAGAGGCTTACAAGACAAGCAGGAGCATCAAACTACCCAGACTTGTTTTAAAAAAACCAGTTACTCGTGTGCTGTAACATTGCAAAAATGAGACTCTAAGAAGAATCAATTCCCAATTCAGCTCATTCTTTACACCCACGCTGCAAGTGCAGTGGGGCAGTGCTCTGTGTGGGCACAGCCAGGACCATCGTGGGGAGCCAAAGGATGAGCCCCCATGAGCAGTGTGTTCCCATCACTGCCCTGGAAAGGGGAGTCAGAAGAATGGGAGGTGTTGTTTAGATCAAATTAAGCAAATTTTTGATTATTTGGATCTTACATAAGGTCATAGAAAAAAACCCCCAAGGAATGTGACCAGTTCCCGGGGCAAAGGGAGAAGGATGTTTGCTGGAGAGGCACTGGGCAGAGGCACTGGTGTGCAGGGACAGCTCTGTGCCTCCTGTCAGCCTTCCCCGTCTCCAGCACACAGACTCTCCGACATGCACTGAAAGTTCTCCTTGGAGGTGACAGCAAACCCCCAGCCTCGTTTAGTGCCATTGCAGAAAACGTGAGTTCTCTCTGCAGTTTTGCACTTCTTTCTTTGTATTGGTGAGATGGTTTATTTCAGGTGCAGTTTGCACGGCGTAAAAACGGTGGGGCTTTATTACTTTTTAAATAACAAAATCAGCGAGGCAGGTGACGTGGGTGTTTGCACAGCGTGCACGTGAAGTGGTGTGGGCACGTGCTGTGATTGCAGCATCTCCTTTGTGCCTCTGCTGACCTCAGAAATTAATCTTGTGCTGCTGCACGAGAGGTGTGTAGGAGTTCTCACCTTCTGAAAAAAAGGCAGTTGTATGTTCGTTACACTGCTGACTTTGTACAGAGAATGACATAAAGTATTATCTTCCTCAAATGTGCTTCCAACATACTAAAAAGGGGTGACCCTTCCTCCCTCCCTCCCCCAACCCAAAATCAGGCCAGAAAGCCTCATAGTAGTAGGGGCAAATAGACCAATTCCACCTTAAAATGTAACCTGGAATCTTATTGAAAAAAGGTTTACTTGACATGGCACCTGGGGTCAGGATTTGGTGATCCTGGGAGGCCCCTTGCCGTCTGTATTCCTGACTGGTTTGTGTGACTCCCAGCAACTGCGGTGGTGCTGTGCATGGGCACAAGGGGCCACCCCCAGGGAATTCATTGTAGGAGTGGGGCTTTAGGCATTTCTGGGGTTCTTCCAATGGCAATTGGTGTTTAAAAGTACAAAAGCTCCTCAATGTATGTTGGTTTAGGGTGGGCGTTCTGGTGGGTTGGAAACCTGCTCCGTAGAGTCCTGTCACTTGTGGGGGGCTGTTGACTTTTTTCCTTGTCTAGACACAAAACTGTTCCATTTGCAAAAGAAAAAATTATAGAAAGGAAACAATAAGCTACCCTCACTGTAACTCTGCATGGCAGAAGATAGTCTGGGGGACATAAGACGGCACAGTTGCAAAATACTGGAATACTGACTCTGCAGTTGAGGGTGGGTAAAATTGCTCCTCCTTTTACATGAAAATCAATTCAGTTTACAAATGTCAAGCTCTATTTTCCTTTTGTGGCATTTTGTACAATCCCCAAATGGTGCATAGAATTTGCCCTTGCAGGTCCAAGCACCAGTATTTCAGTTACCTTAAATTATTGCCTGCCCTATATAACTATATTCTCAACAGATGAAGCAGTTTATGTGCCCATCTGTTGCTTCCAATACAGGTTTTCCTTAATGGGGGCTTTCCATTTTTACTCTTGTGGTTCTGTGAAAGTTCAGGACAAATGCTTAAATGAAGTAATCCCATGTTTCCTAACAAATATAAACTGAGTACCCAAGAAGATTAGAAAGGATCTAAGCAATTGACTGCTACACAAGTAGATATAAAATTCAAAGACTGTAACACTGAACTGAGAATAATTCAAGGTTGTTTTTCTTTTTATATATATATATATATGTGTATGTATATATTCAAGCTTGATTTTCAACCAGAGAAAAAAATCCTATCAGCACTCAACAAAAAAAGACCTTTCTTCTCTTCCTTTTTGAGGTTTCTGACTCTTGCTGTCACATTAATTTAAGTTGTGAGCACTTCAGACAGCTTTACCTTTAAAATATCTATATAGGTCTATAAAGAACATGGCTGATGGACATTTTCAGTATTAGTCCACCCATCTAAACTGTCAGATTGTGTTAGGTCCAAATTGCAAAATGTATTTTAAAAAGCAGTGAAGAAATAAAACATTCTTTATGTTTTAATTCAGATTTTATTGTTGTTGTAAAAGGACTTTGTGAGCCCAGGGAGAATTGTGCCTGAGAACCAGAAAGGGAAAGCAATTGCTCAAGGGCCATAAAAACAGCCTGCCATCATTAGCCAAATGCAGTAAAATTCACCAAAGTTAATCAAACCACCTAAGTGATGAAAAATAAATGAGATCTTTTCAAAAGAAGCCCTCCATTCTTGAACAATATCCATTGTTGCAAGGATTGTTTATCCCTTCTGTACTCCCTGTAAACAGTATAAAAAGCAGTTCAGCATTTCAGTCATAAGGAAGTCCTTGGTTTAGTGTCTTTGTGATGTGAAAGGACAAGAAAGCAAACTCACATTAATATGAATATCTTGGAGCCACAGACTCAGGATTTGAGGTCATTTTAATCTGGAATCAGACAAGGTTTTACTAAACGTAAGGGTTATGTGTTTTGCAGTGCTGGAGAGCTGCATGTTGGCCCTGGGACACAAATATCATACTCTGTGAAACGTTCATTTTCGACTGTCCATAGCTGGAAGTGCCAAGAAAGCACTTTAAGGGGGTCCAGTATTGACACGGGCTCCAGTCTTGAAACTGTGGCATAGCAGCAGACTTGCCATCCAGTGGCATTCCCAGGGAACCCCATGGAGACGCAGCGGAAGGCCCAGGCCAGCTTCCTCAGCTCCGTTGTACCAGGACACGGACTTTGAAGGGAGGGTCCTGAGGTCAGAACGTGGTTACGTGGGTTGGGAGACCAAGCACCGTGTATTCCTCGAAGTCAGCCCACGGGTGAAGAGACTGCTGGGGCCTGGCTGTGCTCTCACTGCTGCCTTCATGCAGCTCTCTCCCTTTTCTCAAATCCCACTGCTGCTGGGGAAACTCCCCAGCCAAGTTAAAAGTGGAGGGGACACGTGGGTTGGGCTGGCACTGCTGTGGGTGGGCTGGGGCTGTGGGAGCTGTGCCTGTGCATCCCCTTCTCCTGCCCTGCCCTGAGCCCCAAGCATCCGTCCTGGCGCTCACCCAAGGACTTTGCACCTGGCTGTGCCTCTGCCCTGCATCTCCCCAACTCGTCCTACAGCTTCCCCCACCCCTACACCCACCCCAAAACCGCTCGGCCCGGCTGCAAAGTCAGGCTCTGAGAAGTTGGGAAATATCCCCCTGCGTCTGCTCTGCGAAGAGCAGATAATGACATGCTCACATGTTTTATTTGTTCCTCTGCTGCATTCAGTGTGGATGTAGATGGCCCTTCTTTGATAAGCAACTATTCAGTAGTTTGTTTTCTTCTGTTGTTGAAATGCGTGGCCCCGTGCCCTGCTCGCTGTGCACTGTCTAACCTCCCCTCCAAATGGAATTAATAACTCCCTCCATTTGCATTTCACAGATGTACTAGTGCAGTCTTTTTAGATGAAGGAGCATTATTATACACAATTGACAAACCAAGAAGTTCAGGTGCAAAAGAATGAATGGGCCACTGATTTTGAGGGTCCCCGTTGATTTGTCATGAGCCCGATTTTGCAGAATACTTAAAGTTATTGAGAGCTTCCTATAGTCAGGCATAATTTTCCCATCTGAGCACTCAGCACTTCTGGAACCGGGACTGCAGGGTCTTAAATCAGACAGGCCAGCACAGAAGGATGCATCTTCACTGTTGCAGGAAAGCTGATGAAAACGTTGTGCAAGCACCCCGTCCAACCAGCAAGTCCCAGTTTCACACTGGGACTCCTGTGGCAGTGGCTGGGAAGTGCTGGGAATGTTTCAGGTATCGGGGCTGGGAGTTGCCCTCACTCATCACCTATGTCTTAATTTCTGCAACCATAAAGTAGCCAAAAATCTCCTTTTGGTTCACATTTCTGACTCAATCCATGTGGAGATCCAGGCAGGAGTCTGAATGCGTGGAGGTCCATGAAAGACTAGGCTGACCACGCAGCTGAATCTTAGCATACTAGCACGGAAAGTTCAATTAACATTTCACATGAAAGTGTTAAAAACCTTAACAGCAGGAGTTGGTACAGACTCCAGTTTTAGCATTAAAATGTCATGTTTGTAACTCCCAATCTGCTTCAGTGGAGGACAACAGCACCAGGCATGAAATATTCAGTTACTAGTGTTTTGGTAGAAATAAGAAAACTTGTTGGCAGATGAAGTGATTTTCTTACATCAGCAGGAAATTAAAGAGTTTCAGATTTATGAGATACAGCGAGGCAGCAGAGCTGAGGCTGGGCAGGGTGCAGGTTAGAGCTGCACACAGACTGCTGATACACCAGTGCTTGGGTTTCAGTCAGCCCGCCCCACCTGGCTCCTTCTTCCCCCAGAAGCACAGTCACTGCTCCAGCAGGTGATTCCCAGCTGTGTTAGTGGGATTTGGGAGGATTAAATCACAGCCCTGCCTCTGGGTGCAGCACCCTTGGACTCGGGGTGCTGTGCCCATGAGCAAGGCCCTTCCCACTGAAACAGCAGCTCCCTCTCAGGCACCTGCCTTCCACCTTGCTCAGCATCCACATCCCCCAGCCTCAGCAGGGCCTGGGGAGCCATTCACCACCCCCACTGTGCTGGTCTGCATGGTTGTGTTAGAACATAAGTGCAAAACTGGTGAGGAGCTGTTACAAATACATGTGCTGGCTGATAAAACAGATCTGGTGGTTTGTCTTTGTTCTGCACCAGCTTAAATGCTTGCATCCCCTGCCATTGGCAATTTGTCTTGGTTCTTTTAAATTCCTAAGTGGATTATAATTTTTCTCGTGGTATTATTTGACAACAGTCATATTTCATGGCTTTACTGCATTCTTTGGATAGTCAGAATTTTTTTTAAGGAAAGGAGCTCAGCATTAAGAGGCGGCCATCTCCAGGGCATGTCGTGTAATGCAGACACAGAAGACATAGCTGAAAATGTTCTTCGTATTTTTGTGTACTCAGAAAATACAGGATTTGAAACTGTAAACTTATGATGGTTTACAGCCTCTAAAGCACATTGTGGCCCTGATGCCAGATGCAAATCCTTTAAATGCTATAGCATGAGTAAATTCTTCAGCAACCAATGTTCAGTGACTCTGGAATACTTGGTCTAAATCAACAGTGAACTGTCCATATAATGAGGATGTTTTTAAGCTTTCCAGACACTAATGGGCTCAAAAATATAGGCATAAAACTTAGCTTCTTTGCCTTTATCTACACATCGATTCCTCTCATGGAGCATGTTTGTATAAAAACGATAGGGATCATTTCAGTATCCATTTACCCCGCTGCCAGTGTTGCATTATCGTTTGTTAGTTCGTAGAAATATGCCATGTCTAATTACGTTAGTAATGATTGTACTTAGCATAGGAATTGCAGCAACATAAGGAGAAAATAATCACACATTGCAATTTCAAAATAAACATTTCTGTCCTAAGAATGTTGTCAGGTGATGTCATACCATCTGTCCTACTGTACCCGCTCAGAAATTTTGCTGCAGCAGCATCTGGTGCTTTGGCGAGCTCTGCAGACAACTGTGGTAGCTCTGCAGCTGCCTCTAACTTTGCTTTTATATTTAAAGAGTATTAAGACTTCACGCTCCATGTCCCTATAAATGTGTTTGCTTTTACTGAAGTTTGGATACGGAGCAGTTCGTGTATTTGCCTGGTTTGCAGAATAAGGTACAGTGTGTGAATTGTCTTGGGAATTCGCAGTGGCCAAACTGTAATATGCAGCTCTCCCTTCCCCCTTCCCTCCACAGCCATCTTTGGGCCTGGGAGAGAGACAACCTTCTGGGGAGGAGGACACTTTCCTGGGCACAGGAGAATCTGAGCCCTCGGTTCTGTTTCTATGAAAATGTGGTTATTTGTACAACCTGGAACAACTCCAGCAGAGAAGACTGAGAGGAAACAATCCAGATTTTTGGTTTTTGCTTGTGCAAATGCCTCAATAAGATGTTATGCTTTCCTTTTTCCTTCCCCAGAATTAAAAAACAAATACAACCCTGTAAAAAAAACACAGACTGTATCTCATTGTTGGCCCCATACCCAGATGAGTGTTCTCTGGTTCTAAATTCAGATTTCACTGTGCTAGATGATTTTTTAATAGATTTCAGTTTCATTTCCTAAGTGCAGAAATCTAGCCAGTCCATTTCCTTTTCCCCAGAGTTTTGGGCATCTGCTAGGGAAGACACTGCTCACACTGAAGGAAGGCTCTGAGTGGTTGCCCAATTCATTTAGATTTGTCATTTCAATTTGTTCATTCGGCAGGTACATTGTAAACAAAATAGCTTAAATGAGGTTTGCTTTGGGGTTTTAAATATTTTATTTGTGCCTAGCTTTTGGGAATTGCCCCTTATATACAGCATCTGTTCAGTGTGACAGGGTTTTCTAGTGTTCATTGACTGCATATCAGCTTTCCTATAACTGAGTTAGCAAAATGTTTTCTGATCTGCGGGGCTAAAATCCCCAATGTTTAATCCTGCCACTCTCGAGCTCCTTCACTCTTCTCTCATGAAGTATAGGTTGGCTGGTGGAGGGTCTTTGGTGTTCATCCTTCCACTTTCGTTTTGGGTGCTGAAAGGTGCTCTTGGAGCAATGGCAGCCCCTAAAAGGCCATTTTGGACTCCTTAGGTGTGGATTTCACTGGGCCAAGGATTTCCCCCAGGCAGGAAAGGCATTGCCGAGGTGACTCCTGTGATTATAATGAGGTGTGATGGGATGAAGTTAAGAAATAGGAAATTGAAGCTGAATGTGTTTTGGCAGAGATGGTCATCTACATAGCTGGCTCCCAAGGGAAGGGGTAAAAGTTGGGCTTTTTAATATTACATGGGTCAAAATACAGGAGGACATACAGTGAGGACAATGTCTATAGGAACAGCAACACAGAGTAACTGGCCTTCTCGTTCCTGTCATTCTGCAGTTAAAAGGAAATCCCTTCCATCTCTGTAGTTGAATGGCATTAGCATGTGCTATAGATAGAGGTTTGGAGATCTTTAATAGATAAGAAGGAGGTGTGCATGAGTGGGCTCTGTGGCATGAACAGGAATTCAGGCTCTGAGGACACAGGACATTAAAAGGCACAGTTTAAAGGGGCAGAAATAGGCTTTCCTCCTGACCATATTCACCTTTTTATGCTCAGGGAAGGGCTCTTTATCACTGTACTGCCACTGGGTCTTGCAGTGTAAATTACCCCCTTGCAGATGACCGTGCTTTGGGGTTTGCAGTAGGGACACAGGGTTTTTTGGATGTTGACCCTTGTTCACGAGGGTCTGTGATGCAATCGCTGAAGTTGTTCACGGACGTCACACTGCAGAGAATCGCAGTCCCAGGAGCAATGTGCAAGGAGTCATTTAATGCGCCAAAGCGCGCTCCCCTCGGCAGGAGCGCACACAGCCCCCTGCCGTAAAAAACCTCTGTTCTTTTCCTGCAGCACTGACTCTCCCGTTTCTTTCTTGCAGTACAACAAACACCTCTTCGTACACATCGGACACGCTAACCATTCTTACAGCGACCCCTTGCTTGAGTCGGTGGACATTCGTCAGATTTATGACAAATTTCCTGAAAAGAAGGGCGGCCTAAAGGAACTCTTTGGGAAGGGGCCTCAAAACGCTTTCTTCCTCGTAAAATTCTGGGTGAGTAAGACGTGAGGTGGAGGACCTCTGTTGTTGACAAGGCCTCTGTGTGGTGTTAGCACAGCTTGTGGAAACTCATCCTGTTGCCATGCACGAGTGCAAGGCTGCTCACCCTTCAGGTGGGACGCTGGCCCAGGGCCGCTGTCGCTGACAGCTCCCCAGAAGTGGCAAAGGCAGATGTGCCTCGACTCTGCCTGAGTCTGCAGCTGCTGGGCAGGAGCCAACAGGTACCCAGAGCCCCCGTTTGGAGATGGGGAACTGCCATCTAGTGGTCCGAGGAGAAGCAGGGAAGGGAGCCTGCTCCTGGGTGTTTGGGAGGTTCAGCTTCTGCCAAAGGCAAGTGGTGCAGGTATCCGTCCTGCCACCGGCCCACGCTTACGCAGAGAGGACCAAGCGGGGTTTGAACTGAGACAGCTGTGAGCCTGGGAGGGTGCCAGGGGTTTCCTTACAGCACATCTGCTTGCCCCTGCCATTTTGTTAGTCAGCCCCAGGACTCTGCTCCCAAACTTATCATACCAGAGCAGGAGTGAAAAAACAATTTGAGTGGAGGGCTGGCATGCTGCATATTGATCCAGTTGTGATAAATTCCATTGATATGTCAGGTTTTTCTTACTGTATTTGCAAAATCTCATGTTAGCGATATAATCATAGAATCATAAAATCACTTAGGTTGGAAAAGACCTCCAAAATCATTGAGTTCAACCATTAGTCAAGTCCACCACTAAAGTACTAGAAGGTTCACCCAAAAAGATCAGCACATCTGCAGACTGAACCTTATGCTTATACTAAAGCTTTTTATGCTTACTAATTTGTTGGGGTGCTTTTTTTTGGTATACTCCTTCTCATAGCAGCAGTTATCATCTAAGCATTTTAAATTTGTCATTTAAAATCTCAGTGAAAGGGACATATTCAGGGTGGAATTACAGGGTGGACAGGTTGAGGCTGAAAGCAGAAAAGGTTGATCTGGACCCACTGCTTATGGTCAGATTTCCTGGTGCTTATCTATGGGACTTGAAATACTCTGCATGTTGTAAATACCCCAGACTTCATATCTTTCCAAGAGTTTTTGTGGCACCAGATTTAGAACTGGAAACTGGAATGAGGGAGACTCTTTTTTCTCAAATTTGGGTGTCAAAGGCTAAACCACTGAGCAGTTGCTGTGCTGGACTGCAGAAGAAACCTGTTGAGAAATTCATGGGGCTTAAACCTGGGCATGAGAGCTGTAGGGCAAGTTCTTCAGGGCTGGCTGAGCAAAGAGGCCAGGAGCAGGAGACCGCAGAGAAGTGGGAGCTGAAACACAGTGGGCACCAGTGGCCTGGAACAGGCAGGGGAGAATGCAGGATCAGAAAGAGGGAGGCAGTGGGAAGAGGGGACATTTTGGATAAGGAGCCTGCAGGGAAACACAGGGATGAAGTCACACAGCAGAAAGGGGTATGTGAGAGGTGGGAACAGGACAAATGTAATGGCACAATAAATCTGCCTGCAGAGTAACAGAGCTTGGAGTTAAGGTCTGTGACCACTAAATGCATTTCCATGTGAAACTTCAGCTGGAACTGAGGACCATCATCTCACCAATCTACCTTGCATAATAAATACTTGCAAAACCCACTGGCAGAAATGAATGTTACCTCACTTGCCTGTTCTCATTTCCCACAGAGAATGGTAAGCCTCAGACTTTATACTAGACGTGGACATAGCAGAGATTTGTGATATGGTAATTGGTGTATTGTATGTTCTACTTTTTCTCCTTATGGAAATTGATTTTCAGGCATGCTGAATGCTCAAAGATATACCTAAAGCCAGTAGAGATCTTCTTTGGATCATTAACGTCTGTGTTGTGCTCTTGACTTTGAAAATTGGTGTGCCAGCCTTCTCTGCTTTGTCTCCTACAAGCAGTGCTCACCTTTAATGCTCAGTTGCACACCTGTAACGTGGGGGTGATGCCACCCCCTCACCTCAGGTGGTCACTGGCAAGTCAGACTCACGGCTGCTTGTAAAGTCTCAAGGTAAATCCATGAAAAAAACACCTTTATGGAATGTATAATTCTGTGTTCAGCACAGGTTTTGAGCAGTGTTCAGGAAGCAGGGGCTGGGTCACAGTGAATAACAAAGGCAAAGAAATGTTGTGTAGAAGCTCAGGGGGCAAGTTGCAGTTGTGTAGCTAAAGACTGACATGATACAGTTCAGCAGTCAGGACGTGCAGGCAGCTTCAATCCAACATTTCCTAACCTCACCGTGCCTTCCAACTTAATGGCCTTTTAATACAATTTTGTGTTGTATTAACTTAGAGATTAAAAAACATACAGTGCTAACATCCTTCTGAGTTATACATTAAAAATGTGGTGACAACGCCTTCCTGAGCCATGATCTTAAAGTAGGCCAGTGGATCTTCTCTCTCATCAAGTGAGTGAGGCAGAGGGTAGTGTTCGAGTGTAGCAAGAGGCATGATGAATACTCCTCTAGGAATAAACTTCACACCAGTGCCCCCCAGTCCTATACATATCTGGGAATATGTATAGGAAAAACAGAAGATGCCTGTGCAATTGGTCATGAGAATTAGATCCAAAATATCAGCTCACTGTCCTTTATTTCTTTCACCCCAATAGGACATTTCTTCAGAAAAAAGGACGCTGTTCCCTTTTGTATGGGGAGTGTTGAAAAACTGTTCTAAACAGTCATAATATCACCAGGGTAAAGCTGGCACAGGTTGTTTACAGTTTTTGACCCTGTTAGTATGCTCAGGTTTATTCATTTGAAAACAGATTAATTTTGGTTGAATTAAGTACCTACTCTCTCATCGTCTGCTACCTCCTCCTAGTGTGAAAGTTCATCTTCTCCCAGGTTCTGTTCATGATGAGTAGTTATTGCTTAGTCCCAATACTCTCTCTCACCATTTATTTCATCATTTCCCCCTTCCCATCCTTCCTGTTGTCTCCCTCCTTCATTATCACGTAGCCACCAATCGTTTGCTCAGCACTGTAAGCTGCTGCATCCTAGCACTGGTGGCAGTGGCAGTCCTTGTTTTGGTGGGTAAAAGAGAAAAGTGAATTTTGGTTGGAGGAATAAGTACAGGTGTGAAAGCACTCACAGGAGAACAGGTGAAAGAAAAGCAGGATCTGAGTGAAAGAAGTCAAGGCAAAGGAGGAGTGTCGTGACATGGGAAGCCTGAAAGTGAAGGTGAGGATTTGATGCCAGAAGGGATGGTGACCCTGCAAATGGATTTAAGGGAAGTCAGCATGTCGCTGGAGGCAGCACAAAGGGCATTTTGTTGAGACATTAAATCTACTGTGGAATGGAAGTATGGGAAGCAGGAAGACCACAGATGAGTACTTGTACTGAGGATGACTAAGGCAGAAAGCAGCTGAGCTCTGGTAGCTGGAAAGAGTACTCCTCTGGCTCTTTCCCATTTAGTTCTGCTTCAGGCTTCTCAGCAGCACAGTTTTCCCTGTTGTCCTGGTTTCGGTAATAAGGTTTGATTGCAAAAAAAAGTGGGAGGGAAAGGCCTGAGATCTTGCAAGAAGACATTTGGCAGTTGTGGAGTTGACTTAGCAAGGCAGCACCGGGACAGAGTACAAAGCAAAGTTTGCTTTGCTTTGCAGAGCTTTATTGGTTCATACAGATTGTATCTCATGTGAAATACAACCTGATGCTGGGAATGGATGAGCTTCTGGCCTCAGTCCTGGTGACACATCTGGATGTCACACTTTTGGGCCTCTTCCTACCTAACAGTGCAGGAGGTATAAAAGGAAGAGACTCCTCCTTATACAGCGCCTCAAACAACCAACCTTACAACCCTGCGGTGTAATTCCCTCGCCCTTGGCTTGCACCTTGAATGCAGCAACTCTGCTCCTCTGTTTTATCCCAGGTAGTCACTGGGAACCGTAGGGTTCAGGGAAATTGCCACAGAGACAGACTTTTACTGTAATAAATAGAGTGAGCTTTACTTGGTATGTTGTGCACTCGGCACAGTGAGTAAATAAGGAACAACATCCTAATGATACGGCACAGGAAGTTTGTGTGACAGGGATATGAAACTGGAGATTACAGGGCTATAAAATTAAAACAAAAATAAATGTTCCTAAATAAATATTCCTTGATAAATGTAAAAGTTGTCCTAGAACGCTGATGCAGAATTCAGAGAAGGCTGGGGAATATCTGCAGATGAAACCTTCCCCTGGGTGCAGGTTGAGTGCACAGTCCTTCTCTCACCTAATTCACTGGCATGACTAAGCCAAATCTATGCAAAACAGCCAGTGGTGATTCATGCCACCTAACCTTAATCTGAGTATGGTCAATATAACTGTTGTTTAGTTTGCATTTAAACTGCTTTTGTGACTTGGGAAGTTTTCTGCTCTTTGAAGTTCCGATTAGCCTGGCTAAAAGCTAAGTCAACACATGGTGCCTCTACTGGTTTCTTTTGTTGGTTAAAGTTCTACTCATGTTCATATCTAACGCCAGCCCCGCTGATTGCTCACTACTGTTCTTAAATTCTCTAATTCTAAACAATGCACTTCGGCCTCCTGAAAGAGTTCAGACTAAATGGTCAATTGCTCCTCCAGCTTTACCCCAGAAAGTCTGTCTAAAACACTATTGCTGGCCTTGCCTTCTAGCTTCTGCCCCTCAGCTCCCCACACACTTGCAATAACCACAGCACCATGCCGTGGGTCCTGCCTCCATGGGATCCTAGCGCTGGTGTAAGCACACCTTGCAGTAACGTGGCTGGGATTTTGTGTCTGATGCTGCTCTGTGCCGACCTGAACTCTGATTTCTGCAGCTGCAGGGACAGGTTTGGGAAGCAAATGTGTCTAAAAGGAGGAAGGATGTTTTCTCATTGGTGACATAGGAAAAAAACAACTGATATAAATTAATATTGGCCTGTCGGGCTTTCTGTGGATCTGATCCACTGGCTTAATTTTAAATGTTTGCAGTAGCTTGAGCTGTTCTTCTAACAGAGGAAAGCTTAGTCAGAGCTCACTGCAACTCTGAAACAAAGACCCAAACTCATCTGAAGATGCGTGGATGATATTAATTGATGTTTAAAATGAATGCCTCTATTTGCAGGAATCTGCAATGCAAACTAGGAGTTTTAGAAAGTAATGCATATTATAATTAGGGCAAGCTTTTAAAGATGCTTTGAAGTCCTAAACATTTTTGAAATTCAAATGTGGGATGGAAATAAAGGAATCTACACAATAAAGGGGCATTAAATTATGTCTCCCAAAATTTCACTGTTTTATAGATGTAAATATATGCCATAATTAGTGGTAAGTAACATGAGGAGGATAGTTAAGTTTATTCCTATTCTTATTCAAAACAGCTGTGGCATGAAAAATAATGCTCCTTCTCTTTGTGATACACTGGAACAAACAATTTACCCATGTAATCAGTGTTCAGAAATGGCTTGTGCCTGTGGTCTCCTCCCACCCCCTCCTGAATTTATCCCCATGTGCCTCCAGCCGCCTTAAAAGGTGCAGAGATTCTTTGTGCCCTTCATTCACAGGCACACAATTGCGGCTACTGCCTTTTTTTTTCTTTTTTCCCTCCCCTTCCTATTTTTGCGTGTAATTTATATTGCATAATCCAGAATCTTGGAGTTCCCTCCACACACAGACACACACAAGACACACACACACTCGCCAGCTTGACTGGCAAATGATCTGCGGCTCCCAAATGGGACCCGCAGTGTGAATGGCTCTATGGCCAGCATGCAAATGTATGCAAAACAAATTAGATATGGAAGAAAGCAGACATCCATTTTCTTTTCCCCATCACAATCCTCTCGGCCCAGGGAGCTCACGTGGTGCTCGAGGAGCACCCCCTGGCAGATTGATGCTGGGGGCTGGATAACGAGTGGAAGGGGCTGAGGGAGCGGGGAAAGCCGGAGCAGCTTGGCCTGTCCATCACAAGCCCAACCATGTGGCAGACCTGGACACAATTCCTGAGCTGCAGAGTAACACGCAGCGAGGCGTGCCAACGGCCCAGATGCTCCCGTTGGAAAAAATTGCTTCACAATTTGGAATCTCTGCTCTTTGGTGGCGCTCGGGAGAGGAGGAGGAGGAGGAGGAGGAGGGGAGGCACGGTGCGGTCACAGGAGTAACACACCTCCCTGCGGTCAGCAGTTGTTCCAGCCTAGGTCTTGTTAATAAGTGACCTTATGTGCTTCATGTTAACTACTGAATGCCAGTGTAAACGGGCCTGGCCCTCCCCAGATCCCACTGTTTCCAGTAGGTGCTGTTTTCCTTCTACTCAGCAGGAAGGATTTAGGCTCTTCTCAGCAATTTTTGCTGGAGTTGCTTTTTTGTTAGCCAAAGCTGTTATTATTACACAAGCACTCACCCTTCTGCCCCTGCCTGTAGCACAGAGCCTGAGAGCTCTTGGGAAAGGAATGGGAAGATAGTTTTTAAATTTATTTTTGCTCTTTATTTTGGTTGCAGCCAGCTCTGTTTAGGTGCTTGCTCCAGCACACTGGCAGAGGCTTCTCCATGCAGTGTGTTGAACACTTAGTGCTCTTAATATGTGATATTTCCAGTGCTTCACATTGACAAGCTGTGCTTTATTAATGAATTAATCATGCTCTTACACTAACACTGGAGGTAGGGTACCAGAAAGCTGAGGGCCTCTCCCACCTCCAAGTGCATTCAGCTAATATAAAGCTCAGTGCTCAGGAATAAATCAAAAGTAGAGTTTTACTCTTGAAAGTTAAAAAAAAAAAAAAAAAATTCCATTTGTGGTTTTGTGAGATTTCGCCTCCTAAATTGTATTGATCTTTGAAACCCAATGACTAAATGAACTCCTGTTCATCACACGTGACCATCCTGTAACGTTTGAAATGCCATCATATTTGATATCATGTCAATGTATTTGAAGTCACCATTCAAAGTGTTATTTATCTGTATAGGCAGCAACAGTGCTCACCAACCCCTGCTCTTGGTGGCACAGCACAGTGGCATGAGAAGCTGGACTCCGGAAGGGAAAGCTGTTTTACAGCCCAGGAAGATTTGCAGCCTGAGTCTGAAATGCAAGAGAACAGCTGGAGACAGAGCACCACGGAAATAATGCAGCAGAGCTGGTAGCAGCATGAGGGGCTGCAAGCACAGCACTCCAGAGGCTTGGCTGTTCTCATGTTTTTCAGAAGGATCATTGGAAAAGGGAATTATAAGGAGAAGACTAATAAGATAAATTACTTTATTTCAATTTTGTTGCTGTTCTGCTTATCCAGTCTTGCCTGTTCTGTAACAGAGGCAGTGAACCTCACTAAGCAATGTCTGCCTTTGGACAATAAGCCTACTTGAACAAGAGCATCCCTGTCAGATATTTGTTTGGTTAAAAAGACCCCAAGTAATGGTGACTTCACCACATCTGAAAATTATGGCAGCATTCCATTGCCATCAGGGTTGCCAGCCCCTGCCTTATTTCTCGTTATGCTTTTGCACAGCTTTAGCTTTCTGGCTTTTAATGTCCTTTTCTGCAAGATTTAATCTATCAGAAGACTCTTCCCCATGTAGCAACTTGTAGGCTATGACAAAGTTGTGGAAAAACTTCCCTTGGAAAAAGTAAGTGGATGGAGTTTCATTAGTCATTCACTACAAAGGATGTTTTCCAGACCTGAAATCATTCTTGTAAGTCTTTTCTGAACACTTTCCAATTTTCCAACATCCTTTCTAAATTGTAGACACAAACTCTGGAATCAATACTGTAGTGAGGAGCTAAAGCTGAATACCAGGGTATTCATGTATAACACATCCCCTTATTCCCACTAAAAGCTACATCTACAACTCTAACAGCAGTGCCCTTTTCTTTTTCTTTTTTTTTGTGGGTGTGTGTTTGTTATCTTGTAACCTTTTGGAGAAGGAAAAAAGCACCAAAATTTTATTTTAATTTCATCAGCTCAGAAAATACATTTTAGCTTTCAGGTGTCTATGTTTAGACAAACCCTGTAGTGTTTAAACAATAATAATATACTTAGGTATCTAAGATAAAATTTAACGTTACAGTACTAAAATAGGCTTTGGTGAAGCCTTCATTTAAGAGTATTTGCTTGCAACTCCTATGATGTTTTTATGTTGGTGTTAGACTATTTTGAAGACTCTTAAAGATTCAGCTCTCAGCAATCTGTAATTAGTTGAACATGAAAACTGTTGTTTACAAAGAAAATGTTGTCCTTTCTTGAAAACACCTTTATTGTGTGCTAGACTCCCAAAAAAAAAATCGTAGAGCAAATAAGTAAATAAAGATAATTCACATCTATATGATCATCATGGGACTTTTGCAACAATGTTATGATTGCATAAGAGTAAATCATGACAACTGAGTGATAGTTTCAAGTGTTCCTCATTCAAACACCAGGCCCCAGCCTGGATGTTTTGTGTACATAGGTCTCCTGGTGATTTCAGCAAGAGCTGGAAGAGCTGTGGGAGTGAACAACAGGGTGCCAGATGGCCACATGTGTTACTTTTCCAGGTTAAATGTCAGCATGTAAATACAACAATTAGATACTTTTTTTCAGTGGGCTTCAAAATCAGAAGGCAGCAGATCAAAAGTTATCGTTTTTTAACTCTTTAAAAGTCTGTTGTTGCAGCTTGAAATGCAAGGTTTATGCAGTTGAGTCTTGATAATGTGAAATTGTGAGGAGTGGCTTAGTTATGATTTCTTAAATATTTTGCTTATATCTGAAAGGAAAAAAACCCAAAATGTTTTGCTAGTAAAAAACTGCAACTGTGGCAGCAGCAGGAATAACCGCATTTGAAGAGATTACTTCTATTATTATCATTAATTACAACAGTGCAGTTGTTTTAGCAGAAATCCCAATTCTTCAGAAATTCCGGTGGAGCAGCTGTGGCGTGGCTGGTGGCTGCTGCAGTTTGTGGTGTTTCGATGTTTGCCGCGTTTCGATTGCCAGCCAGCTGTGATGGCAAATTGCTTATTTGCTGTCATCTCGGAACAATTCCCTGCAGCTCCCTGCGGAGGCCCTGCTTTAGATGCACGTCAGACATTAACTGCTGACCTCACGCAAAGCAGGTGCGCGAAACAAGGTGTGACAGCGACAGGATTTCTTCCTGTTATGCAAAATACGTGACCACGGGGCTCTTTGTGTTACTGTGTGCAAACCTCAGGAGACTGCTCCACTGATTAATTTACAAAGCCAGCCCCAAGTTATCGTAGACCTGTGTCTTCTCTGTACCACAAACTAGCTCGGTATGTGCTATTATCAGCACTCAGAATGCTGCACCACAATTAAGGCCTGCAGACACTAAGGAGAATTAATGAGTCGTTGCCAAGTTAAAGATTAAATAGCAGTCACAAATGACCTGAGCCATGGTAAATGCTCCACACTGAACTCATAGAATGGTTTGGGTCATAAGGAACCTTAGAGTTCATCTATTTCCAGCTCCCTTGCCATGGGGACCTGGCTGCTCAAAGCCCCATCCAGCCTGGCCTTGAACACTTCCAGGGATGGGGCATACGTAAGCTTACCTGTAAATTGTTTTTTTAAAAAGTCTAAAGGTAAACATGAAGGTATGCATCAAATATTTTGTGCTGCATTTCTATATTAGGAATAGAACCAAGCAGAGCTGGACTTGCAAGTGAACCAGCTGCAAAAGTGCATTTCCCTGCTAAAATGCTCACCTCGGAGTAACTTGAAAATTCAGGTGACTCTTAGCTGTTATGCTGCAGTAGCTGATCAGCTATTTCCACATAAAAAGAAAACCCTGCCCACTTTCTCCTTGGGCATCAAAGATGTCAGCAGAGCTAATGCCTGAATCAACAAATCCAGCTGTGCATATCCCTAGCCTCTGCCTGTATCCATATTAGCGCACTTTTAAGTTGAGGGCTTTTGAAAATGGATTCATGATGTCAAAGAGCACAGTGGCAGAACAGCTACAGCGCTGCTGCAGGCCTGGGGAGGCCGGGTTCAGCAGGTGACCTGTGTGGTTGCTTTGTAGCCAAATTAATCCTGCTGTGCACACGACTTGGATTCTGACATCAATAATTCAAGGTAGTCTGTTCCTCACTTGATCCTGCGAGCCTCGGTCTCTCTTGCTACATTTCAAAGGCAGCTGGATAGTTACTGAGGCTGCAGAGAAATGCTGGAAGCAAGCAAATGCTTCCAGCAGTATTTGGTGGTGGTGGGCACGGCTCTGTGCACATGTGCAGCCTGCAGGTTGCGTCAGACAGCTCCGTGGAGTCAGGTATTTTGCTGAATCAACGCCATATGGCCCAGCAGAGTCTTATCAGAGATCAATGCCGTGTTGCCCAGCTGTCTCCCTTTGCCACGAGGATTTCATTGCTTTGAGAAAGGAAAAGGAGAAAGTGAGCTATGGCCTCTCTGGAGTGGGATGGCTTGGGTGAATTTGAGACGGCAAGGAAGGTTCCCTCCAGAGGGGTTGGCTCTGGAGGCAGGCTCCTCACAGGTGATCATTCCTTTGCTCCAGGGGTTCAGCCAGACAAGAACATCACCTGTAGCCCAGAGAAATACTGGGTCATCTTTTATTGTTTAAAGTTTAAATAAATAAATATGATTTCCTTTTTACTACAACAATTAGGCAGGTACTTCCCTGACAGACTTTTTCCACTGTCACTATCGTCACCATTAAACTCCTTTCTTTCTGAAAAGAACGGTGAGCTAATGACAGCTTATGCTATTGACACTGTCAAACGAAAAATAACATCTTCACCATCGATCACTTTTTCCCAACAGGCTGACCTAAACTGCAACATCCAAGATGACACAGGAGCGTTTTACGGCGTCACTAGTCAGTACGAGAGCTCAGAAAACATGACAATCACCTGTTCCACCAAAGTCTGCTCCTTTGGAAAGCAAGTAGTAGAAAAAGTAGAGGTGGGTGTTGTCATGGGATATGTGCCTGTATTTATTTTCCACCTTTTCTAAGCACAGACCTGTGTGGTGTGGTCAGGTCGGTTGGTTTGTTGCACAGTAGGTGTTGCAGCTGGGGACTAAGCCCCACACCCACATCTGTTATGTACTGTGCAGTTTTTGTGGAGGAGTTCTAGCCTAGAGCTGTAGGTTGAGCCTTTACAGATGTCCTGGTCACAGTTTGTGTGCTTCTTATACTGAATATATTTTCTAACCATGGTGACCATAAAAAAGGTTTTATTAATTTCCACTATGCCAAGCTTAGAGAAAGCCAAAAAGCCACACAAGCCACTGAGTAGCTCATCTGAGCAATTGGTATCTGGGCAGCAGAAGTCCAAGAGTCACAGCCTTACCCTCCTTCAGCCCCTGCAATCTAAGTCAGTCTGGTTTTCTTCCAACTGCAGTCCTGCATCTTTCTGTAGTTCATAAATTGTCTGTTAAATCATGCAATAATATTTCTATGCTTGTATGTTTATAATTAAGCATAAGTATACAAGTTTATTTTTGCTGTTCCCTTTGCAGACAGGTGCCTCAAAGCTCCTGTAAAATCATCTTTACCGCAAAGTTTTCTGCTTAATTCATTTTTACTCAACCTGGGCTTTCCTTTCTGTAATCCTCATCTGTTCAGTTTGTTATGTCACAGGTTGGAGAACAAGCAGTGATATTATAATTTTTGATAATTAAGGGCCCTTGAACTTTTAGCAAGGCACTGCAGGGAATCAGCAAGCAGGCGTGTGTGTGTGTGCGTCTGAGCCACTTTCTCTTTTTTCTACCTACACAGAGAAAGTAAAAACCAGATTTAGCGGTCACTTTTTCTGCTATTTCTGAATGCTCACATTCTAAACACTCTTTCTCTTGTTTTAGACTGAATATGCAAGGTTTGAGAATGGCCGGTTCGTGTACAGGATAAACCGCTCTCCAATGTGTGAATATATGATCAACTTCATACACAAGCTGAAGCATTTACCAGAGAAATACATGATGAACAGCGTCTTGGAAAACTTTACAATTTTATTGGTATGGGCTGCCTTTTTATTTTTCTGCTTCTAAAATGCTCTCAGGCTTTGTATGTCTTGCTTAGCTTGTAATGTTGGGAACCAGTTTCCAAATCCCTTAGTCATGTTGCTTCCTAAACAAACCATCCCACTGACTTCAGAATAATACTCTTGGAATTGGGCACTACAGACGCTGAGGATGAAAAGGCTCAGCTGGCTGTGAACACGAACAAACATCTTTGTTATTTTCCACAAATTTCAGCTCTTTTTCCCGTTCAGGTCTGGTGTTTGTAGAGAGCCTGAGGCAATGACTTTGAACCACCACGTTCGTCTTACGTGTCCTTACTGGGACTCGGTTACCATCCTGCAAATGTTAGTGGTGTTAATTAGTTCTTGGGCAGGGAAAACAGGCAGCAAAGGCCCAACAGGTGGCCTAAAGCGCAAAGAGTGGTCCATGCAGTGGCCTTTAAGCCAGTTTCATCCAGTTACACACCTCGCTTTCCCTGTTGCTGAGCGGTGGCACCTCAGCCAAGCTCTTAGAGCCGTGCGCCGCTCCTGCCGCTGCCGCGGGGTTCGGGCAGGACCGGGTGACAAGGGCCACTTCTTGTTTCAGCCCTGGGGACTCCCAGCATGTAATATACTGTCTACCTCTTCCTTCCCCCTCACAGGTGGTAACAAACAGGGATACACAAGAAACCCTGCTCTGCATGGCTTGTGTATTTGAAGTGTCGAACAGCGAGCATGGAGCACAGCATCACATCTACAGGCTTGTAAAGGACTGAGCAGTTATTTATATATACACTTCATTTCACTTCTTTATCAAAACACAGACTGTAAACCTCAACACTAAGTGGCAGTGCCTCTGGCCCGACTTTCACCCACATTTTTCTAAATCCTGTTTTAGTGAAGTCATTTTTAATGTGTTCATATATAATTGTAGCTGTGAAATTCTGGTACAGTTGTAAAAATTATTTCTAAAACTAAGTGTTCCTCAAATTTGTAAACCACAGTTCTTTGGGAAGACTGTATTTAAGAACCTAACGCCTCTGTCTGTGGAGGTCTATTTTTAATTCTGGTAGAAAAATGTATGACAGAGCATTTGCCATGGGGAAAAACTGACAGCATTTATAAGAATTTATTTTGCTTTTTTTTCCAACATGAAATACTTGTTTTACAATGCAAGTGAAATTGAAATGAATCTTTAGCTATAACTGTAAATGAGTACACAAAGTTAATAATCTTTATAGAATTATCTTTGTAACTAATTAGGGTGGAAGATATGGACGAATGTAATTCACTAAATTATTTTTTAAAATGAAACATTTTTCTGTTTGAAGCCAAATGAAAAATATAGCCTTAAGAAATGCCTGATAGAAACAGACAGGTCCTAAAATTAGGCAAATTTTTTATTTTTTTCTCAACGCTAAAACTAATCTTCTAATCCATTAAACTTTCAAACAGGTATTGCAGAGAAAGAAAACATCATCCCTTACCCCTAACATATCTAGTGTATTTTAAAAGAGTATAAAGTTGTATTGTACTAATATGAAAATTTGATTATTTAATGAAAAAGATGGCTCATTTTGCAATAAGTAGGTAAATACTGAAGATTTAGACTTGCATTATATGTAGTCTTGTGTGTGCAGTTATATTTTATATGGACAACTATGTTTTCTAATAAGTTGAGCAAAAAACTGGCGACTCTGAAACGACCAGATGAATAGAAAGAGCTGACATTGCGACAGCAACGAGTCACTCGCAAACAGAAAGCAAAACACTCTAACGTGTTTGAAAGAAGAAACCTCTGAAAGGATCAACAGCTTTAATATCTATGAGATGCTAGAAAATCACAACCAACATCAGGCAAAGAAGACTGGAAAGTGGAGATTATTTTTTTTTTCTCCTTTTCCTCTTAATCATGGTGCTCTTAACACCTCTCCCAGTTGTCTCTCCAGTTCTGGCAAAGACCTTATACGAAACAAACACATGCCTACCACGTGGGGTCTGCTGTCCTCTTGGATGTGGTAGTATTCATCCTTCTGATGTATTCAGGGAAGACTTCAGGAAGTGAAGTGCAGCTGGAGATATTTTAATACTGTAAGGATTCAAACCGTGGCTGTGGGTGTGATTGTCTGAGGTCCACACATGTGAGAGCAGCAGTCTCATCCCTCCCGGCCAGGTCAGAGAATGTTGCTCAGTTCCTTTCCTCCTGTTGCCCCCCATAGCCCAAGCAGGAGTTGTTTGGGCAGGTGCTGGGCCAGCAGAGGGTTCTCAGGCAAAACATTTGTCTGAAGGGCTGAGGGCTGCCCGACCAAGCACAAGCCACCTTACAGATCAGTGACGCAGTACCAGCAAAGAGGGTTCTTGGGAAGGTCTTTTGCAGTCCTGAATCAAAGAAGTTAACATTTAGCAGGTCCCTCCTCCCTACCCCTTATGACACGTGCCCATGCACGATTTAAGTGTAGAATTTACTCCCAGGCACAGTGCTGTAATCTTCAAACAAGCAAGTCTTATTTTTTTCTGTAAGTTGTATTCCTGCACAGTACCTTCTGTTAGAATTGCCTGCCCACTGTTGAAATATGTGACTAGAACAGAGCCCAGACAAGGTAGTGGGTCAGACCACGTTCATCCTTAACACTGGTGGGGTCTTGGGTTCGAGGGCGATGCAAACATCACGGAGGGGAAGGGAGACTGCTTTACTCCCTCAGCCTGATCTGACTCCATGAGGTGGATGATTGCTGTGATGCCTAGCTGCTACCAGCTTGTGGATATTAGGGCTGGTGATCTTTCAGTTTATGCTCTGCGAACTGAACAGAGAAATGTGTCCATGGTAAGGTCTCTTTTAATGCTCATTTTTAACACTAACAATCACATCAGGAAAAGCACTGCGTTGTAACAGCCTAACGGTAGCCCTTTATTCTAAGCACTTGGTGTTACAAGTCAAAAACTACTTTGTTTTTTGTTCTAAAGTTGTCTTTTATTTAGGGTTTGAATTGTGGGTTTGGTGATTTTTTTTTTATTATTATTTTTTTTTGTTTAATAACAAGCAAACTCTTTAAGGCATATAAAGTATGTAAGTCAATTTGCAAAACCAGGTACAGTTTTTTTTTAATAGAATCTGGCACACTACATATGCCATAACTATAGGGTATAAACAGTCACAATGTTTATTGGTGTTCACATATGTATTATTAGGGAACCTACTTCCATCATCTTTTCTTTACACTTCTGTAAATGATCCATACCCTGTATATGTTAATTCTTAAAAGCCTTAATCCTTCAACTGTTGAGTGTGGGGTGTGTAGTCCAACAGGCTGCCTGTAAACTGTGAGCTCTTTTGTAAGCTGGAAGTACTTATCTTGTTACTGTTACTTTTTTGTAGGAACCTTTTAATTGAGAGCTGCCAAAGCATTACAATATGCAGTGCCTTAGCATTATATTAGAAGTACCTTTAGCCTCTTAACATAAATTTTATATGTTGTTTTATTAATTGGTTCCATTTTCAAAATATCTATCTTTTTCCCCACAGAAACGCTCTTTGACTGCTTGGTTAAACCAGCTGTCTGTACAAGTCAGTCCCATTACAGTGAAATGCCTATACCAAAAGGAAAGGTTACAGATTCCTAGTTCTCCGTGAAAAGTGAATTGTATTAATAAATGCTGCCTTTTTAAATTTCATGACCAAATAATTAATTGTGACTCTTCTGCACTCTAGCATGAAAGTGCCTTTGGTTTGAAATTCCAGCTTAGAAAAGTGCTGCCATAATAATGACAATTTGTAGAGAGACCAAAAATATTTAGTTATCACCGTAATGCCTTTGGTTTATTGGAATAAGTTGAATCTACAGGCCTCCATTCACAAAAGAGCACCATTCGTAGCAAAGTGATTTTGCTAATGATCAGCCTGCTGAAGAATAATCTACTGTTTGCCATTTCTGACAGCATTGCAAACCAGCAACTGATTTGTCTGTGATACAAAAATGAAAATATTCACATTTATATTCTCTTCACCCAGTCATGCATCTGCATAATGAGAGATCCGTATACTGCAGAATTTCAGTGGACAAACATGATTTCATTGACCTCCTCTAATAATATTTCGGTATCTGTGAAGATTCTTTGTTTAGACAGAAGATTTTGTTTACAAAGCTGTGCATGCTGAAAGTCAGATGCATAAAACAAGATGAACATGGAGAACTGAGCATAGCGAGGGTAAATGCAATTGTGTGGGTTTAGCATGGAAATGTTGAGTGTGAGCGTTGTGGATGAAGGTGCTGGCAGGGAAACTCTGGCCAGCACAACTCAAAACACAGGGTTGTTTTGTTTTTCTCCCAGATGATGTCTTGGAAAAAAAAAAAAATTAGCTCCTCTGAATAATGTGTCTGTATTTGATACCTTCTGTGAACGGGGTCCTCACTCTCCGCTACAACTAAAATCGATGGGAAGAGGAGCAAGATTTTAAGAAAACAATTTTAGAAAGGACAAATATCAGCAAAACCAAAAGCTGTCAGAGGGATTATATAGTTGTGAATACAATTTTAACTTGATTTTTAAAATATTTGATGAAAACTAAGATTAACTTTTTATATAGAGAAATATTGTGACACTGTGTGGTAAATATTGTGATAATTCAAATTCCCTTTCTCTAAAATATTATTTTTGTTATTCCTTCAAGGTCCAAATCTCACTTACCTCTATAAGACAAGTAATCCTGTTGAACTCAATGAGACTGAGGTAGGGCAAAGACACTTTTGGCCCACAAGCAGAACATACTTTTTCAGTTATTGCCAAACGTTTCAGCTGTACTCATCAATATTTGTGATAAACTACACCTCTGTCTCATTAAAATAAGCATAATGGTACCTTTTGGGGCTGTTAAAAATCGCTACTAACAAACGTAGTTTTACTTACTTGAATTCCAAACTGATTTTATTTAGGTACTGCACCACTATTTTGAAGGAATTGCAGATATAATGCCTGTTTCTCGCTTTCCCTTTCCACCACAGCTACAGCTCAGTAAGTTTGGCAGTAGCTTCTCCCGTTAAACCTGCACGGGATGGGCTATTGGGAATAATGAAGGGTGTACATTAATGTTGAATGTAAGTAACTGGCCAGTCCAAGGCAGATACAACATTTGACGTACTAATCCATATCTATTTATTTTTCCACTGCGAGTCCTAGAGCATACCTGCTTTCTGAAGCAGTTCCCCTGGGAGTTTTCCTGGAGCACTCAGTCAGTCATACTGAGAACCCTTTTGTCCCCCCTCTCCTTTTCCCGTGAGGATACACGTGCCTGGGCACACAGCAGATGTGTGGAATGGAGCCCGGCTTTGTACTTTTCTCAGGATGATCTCTCCCCCTCTTATCTTTCATAACGAGATGTTTAGCCCCCTAAGAAAGATTGAGGCTGGATAAGTCAAAGTACAAGAAACACTCTGAACATCTTCATCTTTTAACTTTTCAGGTCACTCTTGCTGAGATCATGTAATTAGTTTTAGTGTGTAAATTAAATCTTAAATGCACTCAGTTGACTAAAAGGAGATGGATCCCTGTTACCTCCTTACAGAATATGTGTTTTTGTTTTTGTTTTGTTTTGTTTTATGGGCCTCTGATTCAGGCTCATGACTGCAGACAAAAAATACAATATGTGCCTGAAAAAAAAAAAGACAAAAGAATTTTATAACCTTGAAAACCTGAATAGCCTTTAATTCTTCAGTACATTTTATGTAAAACAGGTTGGGTTTTTGTTTTGTTTTGGGGTTTTTTTGCCATGTGCATTTGTTCACATTTGTAAATGACTTAATGGAATTCTCACTTTATGTTTATTTGTGTAATGTGTATAAAATGGGTTTGTGACTTAAGCATATTCATATATGGTCAGTGGTTACTTTAATATTGTACTGCTGCTGGTAACTTTTGATGTAGAACTTGCCTTTTGATGATAAAGTACCTCTAGGCTAGACAGTGAGGGAAGGCTCTTGGAAAAAACTGAATGTTCTCCAATGTTTTCTTAACATATTTGCAGAAGCTTTCAAAAGGAGTTTCAGTCAAACCTCTTGGCAGTACAGTATTCTTGTATTTGTTATTGTCTGTGTGTAGGTACTGGTACCTTTTTTTTTTGTTTAAAATGTTTTAAGTGTTGGCTTTAAAGTGAATTTATCTTTAGTATGATAGTAATATGAAAATTATAGGTTTTGTGTGCAGAGAATTTTTTTATAAAGTGCTTTGTAAAAAAAAAAAAATGTATTCTAGCTTTCGCGGTACATATGTGTGATAACTTTAATATCCATGACAGTTAAGTGCAATTATTTCATCACTCTAAAAATGCTATTTTTGTGTCGGTTACTGCAGGTGTTTTCATGTCTTTGCAAAGTGACACATTTTGATGCCTTCTTGATAAAGTGGTAGAATTTTTGTAGCTTTCTAGAAACTTTGTATTCATACAGTATCGATTGAAAATAAAGAAAATGAAAGTGTTTTGTGCATTTATCTTAATCTCTTACATCAATCTCTTCTTAATGCTGGGTGTAACTTTCAAAACTGTTTTCCAAAATAGCACAGGGCCAGACTTGCAGCAATAGCTGTGTGCCTTCCTAAAGGTGCAAGGGACATCCAGTAGGATTTACAAAAACCTCAGGGATGACACGTCTGGAAGCTGTGTTCAATGAAGAGTCCATCGTCCTACTTCTAGCTTGTGTGTCTTCCTAAAGAAACGGTGGTGGATTTTCTTGAAACATCATTTAAACCACACTGTTACAATGGGAAAAGCCACCCATCTCCCTTTACTGCAGAGCCAGGAATGACCTATTCAAAATCTTACTGAAAAAATGGTACCAAATACATCATTAACTCAGCAACTGGAACTGACTGAGGAGCACAGTAGTTCTCTGAGATTGTTTTTTCACAGCTCTGTGAGAACTGAGGTCCTAGAAATGTGCCGTGGTTTCAAGAGACTCATTTCTTGTTTTTCTTAAACCACCTGCCCCTCAGCTGTACCTGGTGTGATGAGAGGATGAAATGGGATCAGCCTGCCTCCTGCATTCACAAAGTGAAACCACCAAGGTAGGGGGAAAAAAAAGGAAAAAGAGAATAAGAGCGATATCCTGGATCAACAGAAATCAATGTGATTTCCAAGACTTGGTAGAGAAAAAAAAAGTACATCTGGCTTATCTTCTGCTTCCATAGGGGAGCAGTGGCTTTTGAATAAACCACATGCCCCTCCCACACTCCCCAATTCTCCTTTGGGTGGCAGATGTTCCACCGCTATTTTAAAATGCCAGCAGAGCACCCTCCATGTGCAAGATGAATGGGGTGAGAACAAGGCACAGATATGGTCTGGTTTGACCCTGTTTTCTCTTCTTTGTTCCCATTAAGTATGTGGCTTCAGCCCTTTGAAGTGTGTTAGCTGTTTTCAGAAGCAACTTGCTTCTTAATTAAGGTTCTGCTTCTTAATTAATTTAGGTTAAAGCTATAAATCTTCCACCTTTGGGAAAATGTCGTGCAGCGTTTCAGGTTGGGAGTCCCCATGTAGTGTCACCTTCAGTTTATTAACGAGCTGGTTTCAGTGGGAGCAACGGCCCCTCCCTGAGAAAGCGTGGGTTGGTTTGCACGGGCAGGGAACAAAGAAGCCAGACCAGTTACGGAGCACAGAATCCAAGGACTTTGCTGTGGATTCGTGTTTTTTTTTTAAGATACAGCCTCTTGGACCCTACAGATCCAGAACACGTTTCATGCTCACAAACCCACGAGCAAAAGGAGGGCTCGGAGCTCAGCAGTGTGTTAGCAGACGTCTGTAGTCCCCACACGCAGCTCTGGCTGTTCATCCCAACCCTGACCCTTCGCAGCCTCACCATTGTTGTGTGGGGCCCTCCGAGCAGGAGCAGCTGAACAATCTGTTACCCCAATCAGTGGCAGCTTAGCAATGTCCATAAATAATTACCTGCCTTGTAGGGAGCTGTGGCACTTCGCTGGTTAATGGCTGTCAATTGTTCTGTGATTGCTGATGTCTTGTGAGAGCTGGAGCTGTGCTGGAGACACCAGAAAGCTGGTGAAGGTGGTAAGGGCAGGAGGGAGAGGGTAGAGAGACTACTATGGGCGGAGGGAAAAAGCAAAATGTAGAAAACCAGAGTGCAAGTGACTGAGAAAATGAGTAGCAGGGTATTGGTTTTCAAAGAAAATTAAAAGCTGAGGACAGGACAAAATAGGAAGATGTGAGGAAAAGGATCAGTTGAAGACCACCACCACCAAAAAAAAAATCCATCAGAAGAAGACAGGAAAATCAAAGTCAGATAAAAATTACAACAAAACAGAGAAACAGTCACCTTTAGGTAAATATAATTTGCTGCTTTTTTTTCCCTCTCCCTTTCTAGTTTGGGACGTATTCTCTTAAGCATAAGGGAAAGGGCTGCCCTAGGCCTCCATTCTTGTGTGCCTCACTGGGGAGACTCAAAAAAGCCCAGAAAGCTCAGCAGCAAGGCACTGTCTCCTTGACAGATGAAGAGCTGTCAGCTTGGTTTTGGAGACAGAAAGAGAACTGTGAGCAATGGCCAGAAGCGTATCTGAAACAATCAGCTGAGCAAAGACACTTGAGTGCAAGTGACTGGTCTCAGTTTACCCAGCGCTGGGGATTTCTCAAGTCACCTTCTTTCCACAGATGTATGGATTTGGGTGCACGCACAGAGTACGTTAGTTTAGGCTGATGAATTTCAAAAATACTGCTTTCCATGCCCCTCACTCTATCGTAGAGCTACGAGCATGAACGGGTAACCTTGATGTTATTAAACTGGAGGAGAAAGCCAAAAAACAAATGTTTTCTCCTAAATCTGCTTCCAAACTTCTTTATTGGCTTTAAGAGATGTCCATGCACAGGGAACAGTTTTGGAGCCCTAGGAATTATAGCTGTTCCCTAACTCTGTTGAAGACAATGTCCCACTACGGATGGTGGTTGGGACCACCAGAGAAAACGGTGCAGGAGCTGTGATTAATATGCACATGACCCTTTTCATCCCTCTTAATTACACAGTTCAGTGAGAGAAGTAGTCCTTACCTTGCAGTGCACCATCGTGTTCTGCCTTCAGGACCTGCAGCACAGACAGGGTATGGCAGCAGCTTTCAGATTTGCTCTCAGTTTGAACAGAGCACTGAGCTGCACGTGCAGCTGATGGTGCCAGGGGCTTAACAAACTACAAACTGATTTTTTTTCCTGCCCCAAGCAGGTAAGTTTATTACCCATATTTAAAGATACTACTCCACTTTTTTTTTTGCTCTTGGCAGAGCCTAAAGAATAAGGGGGCTTTTTCCAGACTTTTAAAAATTCCTTTCTGCTTAGATCATATGTTCTCTGCAGTGTTATCAGAGATTTTTTTTTTTTCCAAGATACTTGTCTTTTCTTATCCTTTCACCTATGATGCTCACGTTCCTAGTGAGCAAATGTTCCTACTTGGCAAAATGGATAAGAACAGCATTCATGTTGTAACCATTCTCTGTGGTACTTCCTTTTTGACACAGCTCTGCCTTAGTTGAAGGGGATGGAGGGAGGAATGGTGTCTTCATAGTGTTTGGCCTCTCCATTAGTTTTAATCTGAACCTATATATGACAGGCTCAGGCAATGAAGTACTAGATTCAACCACACTGCACACGTATCACAGCATTCCACAGCACAGAGGATGTGATGGCTTCATTGTAAAATATATGTATTGGTTTTACTATGACTGTATGATATTTTTACTAGGGCTTAATCGAAGCTTTATCATCAGGACACCGTGATGGGTGGAAGCTCGGCAGTGCAGTTCACCTCCAGAGTTTACAGCAGTAATGTGGGAGACAGAACACCAGTCTCAGCAGGGTTCACACTCCCTATCTCCTCTAATGATCTCCTGTTTTGAGGGAGGTAGTGGTGAGTAATATTTGGGAGGTGCCCCAAGACTCGCCAGCGATAGGCTCTGGATAAGCACGAAAGAACAGGGAGATGTGGTGCAGTAACAAGCAAACTCCAAACTTCCTGCCTTTCCTACCCTGCTTTCACGCATCTCCCAGATAGCACAAGGACACAGTGTCATGTGAGCAGTGAATACTGCAGGAAGAGAGCAGGAAAGGGGTGTCTTGAGATCTGAGACCTCCCCACTATTTTTGCAGAATCTTTCTCTGCAGCTGCTCCCTTCCCTGAAAGGTTATTTCTTGATCACCAGGTTCCAAAATTCCTCTTCACACTGGGTGAGGCACTGCAGGGCATGCAGAGCACTCAGACATAGCTATGGAATCAGCTTCGCTTTTTTTTCTCTCCAAGCAAACGAAACATCTTGCCATTAAGAACACCAGTGCTGGAAGTGGCACAAAGGTAAGAGGAACTCCGAGAGAGCACACTAAGGGCTCAAGAGCCACTGAGAGGACACACACAGGGCACCCACAGGTGTTCAGGAAGGCTCTCTGTGTATCCTGCTCTAGGCCAGTGTGGTTTCTCAGCTGGGGAGGAGGTGGGAAGAGAACCCTCTACCCCTGCAACCTGTAGCACCAAGGGAATAAAAGTGCAAGCACAGTGGAGAAAATTAGCTTGAAGGTAGCTGGAATACTAATGGAAAGGAAGCATTAGCCATAGGGATTAGCCGTGATCTCAAGATGAAGCTGATGAAGCAGGAGATGGGATAAAGGCTGCTTCAGAGATCTGCAGAGGAAAAGGATTTCCTACTACATCTGGTCAGACACATAAAAAGGCAGAGCAAAAGTCAGTGTTGGTTAGCTGGAGGCAGCTGGAAAAGTATCAGAGAGAAATGAACCCAGAGGACCTGCCTGAGGACAGAGTACAGGGTACTAGTTATTATGAATTAATATGCATGTAACCTGGTAGGGAACCACTGAGTGGTGAAAGGGGAGGAGAACATCAGATAATAGCTGAAATACTGAGAGAACAGGTGCAGAGCTCTCTGTGTTCAAGTGGATGGATAGTTGCAAGTGACCACTGCCAACGTCAGAAGTTTCTGCACAAATCAGACTTTCTCGGGCGTGTCTGTGCATGGGAAACCTGTGGCTGCAGCAGTAGACAGATTTACAGATAAGAAAGGTCTGGGAGGGGGTGGAGAATTCAAGATCAGAGCTGCCCACAGGTTCTGTCATAGATAGGAGGTCGAGGGGAGCAAGGAAATAAAAGCCATGGAGACAGAGCTGTACAGTACAGACCTGTGAAGTGTCTGTCAGCTCCAGCAACCAGCTCCTCCCTACTAGGAGAGTGTGTGGTGGTTGTCCTTGTCTGCAAAACAGGGGGAACAGGAGAGCGGTGAGGCTGACAGCTCTCCAAACACACACTCAGGGCTGAGAAAACAAGACGTCACCTGGAGCTTGTGTTCAGCCGCCCGTTGGCAAGGCAGACGAGAATTTCTGCCTAAGAGATGGCCACGATTGCAAAGGAGATCTCTGGGTTTGTCACCCTCAGAGTACCCAAATAACAGTCATGTCATCAGGCAATGGGGCGTGGGGGTGTCCAGTTTCAAACTTTAACAAAGTTTAACAAATCAAAATAGAGGAATTCTCTATAATATTTAAGCTTCCTGTTCAAAGGTTAAAAACAAAGATGCTGTTTAGCCATTAGAAAAGTACCTGATGAGAAGCTGAAACTATGGACTCACAGTTTTTCAGCTCTGCTGAAAACTAGGAAACAGCCTTGATGCTGAGAGTGTACACAGTCCCACATAGGGGGAAAATATAGGAAGTATATAGGAAAATATAGTATAGGAAATGGCAGGCATGGAGAGGCCATAGCAAGAACCCAAACAGTAGAAGCTTCTCTGCCAGCAAGTGAATGAAAAAGCTTGAAAGTCAGACCAAGAAACAACCCAGAATGTCTTTAAAAGAAACATTCATTCTTACTTCCTTTCATTTCAAGGTTATATCAATCCCTGCAATAACTGGATTTATATCTCCAAACGATACTGAAGTCAGGTTTTGTGCTTATATGAAGTACCACTTTGTGAGCTGAACATCTGACAAAGTCCCTCTGCCAGGAGCCCAGAAGGCTCATGCATGTTCCACATTTTCTCCTCAGACCTTCCACTGAAGAGGCCCAAATATTTGGGGACGCCCAAGAAAAGGATACGGCCCAAGACAACAGCTATTTCCTGATGGATTCTGGTGTGTGCTGCTGCACTGCAATCTCACGTGGAGCATGGGCTGAGACATCAGGCCGTGCTGTACTCATTTCATGACTGCAGGATGTCTCAATCCGTTTACCTGCAAGAGCCAGGTATAACCAGGTTAGATAAGACCATTACCACGCTGTGTAACCTTTGGACTTTGGCTTGAGGCTTCTCCTTTCCCTTCTGGAGAGAACACATCATATTTCACTGTCTGTTTTATTTCTTTCTCCTTTATTACAGTTGTGCTCAGTGCCCCACACAGATTGATTTTCCTGGAGGCACAAACAAGCAGATAGAATCTGGAGGATGTTTAAATAAAGGGAATCATTGTAAATGGTCTTTGAATTAATAAATATATATAAAGATAAATAAGAAACATAGAGATATATAGGACACATAGATAGTACAAACAAATCATGACCCATCTGTTCAGTGTGCTCTGTTTATGTGTTCTCTCAATGATAGGATATCCTGGAAAGCAACAGGCTTTTCTGGACACCCTAGTGATCCCAGCTGGGATACAGGAAATTTTCCACAATATCACGAGATTGAAGGATGGATCCCAAAGTAATAAATCATGCCCAATAGGAAGAGTTTACCCTAAAAAGAATACCTAAAAGGCACAGTCTACCTTCTTAGCTAACTAAATTTAAACTGACAGAATATGCACTTCCACTGTATCCTCTACTAATTAGAAAAGAACTACCAGTCTAAAGATGCTGATGACCCATAGGCAGAGGCAGTCACTGATTTTTAATATTTTTAACTTCTCAACTTTCTTCCCCCCTCCCATATTCCTGCCAGGCACTGGCCTTCATTTAATCTGCTGTAAACTTTGAAGGTTTTCTCCCGTCTACTCTCTGGATCTGTGTTCAGAAAGAAGAGCTGCAGCATTCATCATGAGTAACTGTGCACAGCAACTCCTCTGAGTCTCCTTTGGAAATGGACTCATCCCTTCCTACCTAATTAACAGAATATCAAGTGGGACCCTCAACACGAGGTGAGCAGGATTTGGTAAGATTTTTGGGCTTCTCAGTCTTTAGTGCACAGTCTGAATACATAAAGTAGCAATTCATCCATCAACATAAATTAGGCACCACGGCTGAAAATATTTGATCCCCCTGAACAATCACTACAAAAATGTCTGTTTGTTCTCCTCCCCATTCCTTCTGTCATCTGGTTCATAACACAGTTTGGTACTTGGGAATATCTTGTGTCTACTACCTCAGTCCACATGATTTTTAGGAAGCTACCAGTACAAGCAAATGCAATACAAAAAAATGCAATTCTCTTCCAAAACTCCCCTCTGCACCAGCAGCATCCCCCCTGTCACCTTCAGTTGCTAAATCAGTTAAACACTCAGCTCTGCTGAAAAGAAGGAAAACTGTACCAGTTACCATAACATCTTAACTTCTTGACTTCTGCTAATTCTACTTGAGGTCAATTGCTCAATTCTCTGTATTGCTTCACTGCCAATACAGTAAGCCATGTACTCTCTTGGCTTCAACCTGAATCCTCTGCCACCTGGCCTACGTGATACCCTATGCACAACTGAAATAACAGAGGGTCTGCCTCTGCTGGAGACCTCTATGAACAAATAGAAATTTAAAGCACCAATTGACTTCCAGCTTTACTTCCAACTACTGTTGAAGTAGGTCATTGGAAGTGACCGGCCTCAATTTTAGTCAGACTATCCTTAAACCCTTTCAAGATCAAGGCCAAATGCTGTGGGTACTGGCCCTGCAAGAGAAGCTCAGTGGCTTTGCCAGTCTGGGAATACGGCTGTGCTGTGATGCATTGGCATGAGATGGTGTAAAAGCTGAGTGAGGCACCTCAATTGAATTACACTGTTCAAGGGAAACTAAGACTACCAAGCATATAGAAAGCATCTGACTCTCCACAGAACAGTTATTACCCAAAAGGTTTTTGTGCTTACCAAATAATCTGATCTCTGGTTAGTGCAAAATGGTTCTCCTTTCTCTTTGAACTGAATTTCAATGTGTCCTTGCATGATGAACATAATGAATTACATGCCTATGGCAAGTGCTGTTTGAAGCACTGTCCTTTATTCCTGGAGCCATTTCCAGGGAAGGTGAAGCTGCAGTGTAAAGCACCTCTGCTTTTATCACAGACTCCCTCTTCTGCATCACTTTTTGCTCCGGGGATGACGCTTGGCTGGGCAGGATTTAGCACAAACACAACCCGGCGGATCTCCCCTCTCCCAGCCAGGCAGGTGGGACTCGTGCCTCACTGGAAGACAGACGTGACAGAGCCTGTAACCTGCACACAGCATTTTAGGAGAACTCTGAGGCACAAATCCAAAGATCAATGCCTTCACCTCCCAAAGGTGTGCAAAGATAAACACCAAAGAGACAGATCCTACTGTTAGCACTGCAAAAATGTAACTGTCCAAGTTAAACCAGAAAAGCTTATGGGGACTTGTATTCCTGTTCAAAAAAATCCCACCCTCAGGGAAGTGGGACATTTGAAAGTGATTATCAGGCATGGCATTTCTTGTGCAGCCCAAACATAGCCTTACAAGCAAAAAATGAAGTGGCATTTTGTCCTCTTTTGGTGAGCCGTCCAGGAAGGATATTGCACACCTTCCAAGTTCCTGTCTGCTTAGATGCAGAAAGTTTTCCAGGCCCAGTGCTACCAGGCCACTCCAAACAGGGTGGCAGCAGCATGGGGCAGTTCGTGCAAGGGGACAGACTCTTACCAGCATCTCTCGGTCCGTGTGAGATCTCTCTCTGCCACTCCATCCTGAGGCCCAAGGAAGCATCACTATTTTTCCAGCTCTGCCTTTATGAATAACTCAGCTAACTGCATCAGTTGAAGCAGCGATTTTCTGATGTTTGGCCAAGCTGTTAACATTGTCATTCTAGCACATTTTAACAAGTACAGGCAGGTCTGGGCATTAGTCATATTTCTACAAACACAGTGGGGTTTTTCCTCTTTTTCTTTTCTATTTTAGCCATTTTACTGGGCTTCAAAGCTGCCAGTGGAAACAGATGTGTGAATATTATAAAATTACGCTGCTAAATCAGGGGGGGGGTTTATTACTTTGTGTAAGTTGTATGTCAAAAGACACTTCAGGCCAGAGGGCTGACTGCTTTTCCTTGGGAATAGTTACACTAAGGAATTACAGTCTGTGAACCGAGCATCCAGCCTTATGGCATGCCTAAATGAAAACTCTCTGCCCAGACCTAATTTCGGTTCCACGTATACACACACTTTTCTACAGTCTCCAAATGGATGCTGATGGATTTGGTGGTACAACTGAAAGCACGAGGCTTCAATACTTTATCACACCTTCACTGCTCAACAGGTGGCCCTGGTATCATTAACTGTATCCTGGAGAAGGCCTTTATGGCATGTGACTCCTTCAGGAGCCCGTATTAATTTTCCTGGGGCTCCTCTGAGCAGAAGAGGCTCAGCCAGCAAGCCGCAGCAAGGCTGTGCCACTCAAAGGCTTGTTTTAGTGAAGTTCACAGTGCGAACGCTTTTTATGCCTTCTAGACTTGAATTGAAGGGTTGTACACACAGAGTTGCTGAAGAAACTCCTGCAGGGAGCTCTATTTCTCGGCAAAGTATTGCACCACCACTCTACCTCGCCTATATCAGCCGTTTGTGCAAGGAGTGCTTCCAGTAACCTAAGGAAGTATCCCATTTCCTCCCGTTGTGCAAGTCCAAGTGACTCGCAGCCCGGGCCGCGCTTGTTATGCCTGAAGCAGATACAAAAATCCTTGAGGAATGGGAGTGATTAGCTACGGGCAGCTTGTTCCCAGCGCCGGCACTCCGCGACGTGCGCGGTCCCGGCCGAGCATCCCAGACCCCGCGCAGGGCGCGCAGCCCCGCGGCAGCCGCCGAGCAGGGCACGGCCCCGCCGCGTCCCGCCTGTTCCTTTGTGGCCCCGCGGCCTGCGGAAACCGCGACAGCCTGGCCCGGGCTCCCGGAGCAACAGATTGCAGAGCATCCGGCCGTGCCGGGGCCGCGCTCGTGTGGCAAAATGCGCCGCGGCACGGCGAGCGCTGCTGCGGCGCGGCCGAGCAGATTGCGGAGCATCGGCACCAGCGACAACAGGGCAGCCTTTGTGTGGGACAACAAGTCACACAGAGAATGTGCAAATGCGATTGGCCGGGCCCACTTAGCATATGCAGAGCAGAGTGACATATGGCAATTGGTGACTTCCCTGCCGCAGATGCTGGAAGGCTTTGTTTCGGAACAGTGCGTGGTGCAGATCCAGCACAGCCTTCCCGCTCTGCTGGGAGCGGTGCGAGAGCCAGCAGCGCTCCCCCCAGCTCCAGGCGCCCGGGATTCCTGGTGCCGCCGGTGCTTCTCGCTGTGCTGAGCAGACTTTGTGCTCCTGAAACCCGACCCACGAGCCAGAGCCCGGGGCACGCGGAGAAATGGGTTCAACTCAAAAACGCGACGGAGCTGGACTCCCGTTTCAACTCTTTGTGCCCTTTCCATTTGGGTTTGTGTTCACATACATATTTAATACCTCTTTCTAAAACTGTTTACTTTTCCATTAAGCACTTTGCTTTCAATAGTTTCTCTCAATGATATAACAGAAAACTAGATTATGATAAATATGACAAATATATTATTTTTTCAACTCTCTTACACGAAAGTTTAAATTGAGGTTAAAAAAGACAAAGTAGAATGATGATTTCCTGGCCATGGGACTGAGACAAAATGGAAAAGAGGTTCCATCAGCTTGCTCATGCAGGAAAAATGTGGAGGAAGGTTTTGAAATCCTAGCATGGGTCACAGCTGTGCTCACCTGTGCAGAGCCATAAGACGAGCACACACTGGTAACTACAGCACCAGGCTGGGGCTAAGATACAGAGATCTACTCTGCCCCTGACCACCTGTGTGACCACAAAAATCCCTCCTGCTCAACGTGCCTCGGAAATAAAGATGTGACACTTGTCCCAGTGTGCTGTTTTCCTAAGGCCTGCTGGCTGCAGAGCAGAACGTGACCTCACACCACTCAGTCTTTTCTCATGGCCCACAGAAACCTCATCAAACAGGAACAGCATCCACCAAGCTGACAACACGAGGGTCAAAATCTTTGCTGGCATTATCAGCCTTTGCTCCCTTGTCATTTTACGTGTTTCCATGGTGAACAGGAATCCAAATCCACATAGGTTTAAAGCACTTTGCATACAGACACACAGTCAGAGGCCCAGCAACCAAAGCCAGATGAAAACGAAGTGCTACCTCCTGTCACGGGATGGGAATGGATACAGATTCTTGCCCTCCACAGATTTCTGCTTGAGCAGAGCCCAAGATGCTGAACCAGACTGGGACAGGGAGATGGCAGCCACCCCCACCTGCCCTAAGAGAGCAGCTTGAGAGCTGCCCAGCTGAGAGCAGCTTTCTTTGCTCTCTGCTCCTTTTGCTTTTTAAGAGCTAGTGAAGCAAACACATTGCTCAGAACTGGGGCAGTGGGGAAGCCATGCTCTAAGTCAAGGCACACAAAGTAAATTGCTCCTACCAAGCTGTAGAAGCAAGAGGCAAAGCAGAGCCATGAGTGCTGAGAGCACCTTGTGTAGAACTGTCTCTACAACTGCAAATCTCTTTCTCATCCAGGCTGCCCAGAGATCACCAGAGGGCTGAGCTATGCTGACTCTGTGATCCCCAAACTAATTTGTCGCTGTGCTCTTCAGTGAGTCTCCAAGTTGCTGGATTTCCACGCAGAAGTACGAGCACATGCGGTGGGTCTGAGCAGTTCTGACTGCACCATATTTACTGGGCAAGCTCCAGCCATCTGTGCAGCAACTGTCCAACACAGCCAAGGCTGCACCAGACCCTCTGGACCTGTACCGTGTGTTTGGTGCACACATTTGCAGTGCTCAGCCAATAACTCTGACTGGCTCATCACTCAAAACTGCTCTTTCATCCACTCTTTTGTAACAAAACCCCAGACAAACAGCCTCAATCCTCAAACTTGTTCTGGAAAAGAGTCGTGTTGGGGAACAACACAAAATATATTCAGGAAAAACTGGATTTTTAGTAGTTCTATCTCCGTGACATTGAGAACAACCAGAAGGGATCACATGGACTGACAGGGAAAGGTGTATGGCAGAGTTTTACCTTGAGACTGGCTCCCTCTGCAGCCTGATTCTCAGCACCTCGAACGTGGCATGGCTTTTTAGACATTTTTTTAACTGCTACTCACAGCTGGAAAAGCTTCTGGGGATGAATGGGCTAAGCATGGGAAATCTGTTCTTCCCATCCTCATCAGGTTATTAGCTTGCCTTATGCTTTACAATATCACAGGGATGACAGATAACCACCCCAGCGAAAAAGCAGACAGACTTCCAGGTTAAAATTACATCATGGTTAAAAATGTCACATCAAGAGCTCCTGATAAGGTAGTAAACAGGCAATTTCTGAGCTTCCTGGAAGAGAGGAGAGCAGAACCTGGCTCTAACAAGCGGACTGTGCAAACTCTCTGCAGGGGCTTCACATTTTTTCCCTCCAGCGGGTTAAAAACCTTCCCGGTGGGTGCTTCCCCAGCGCGGGGACGGGAGAGCGGAGCGTGGCCGAGCGCGGCGGGGCGGCCGCAGCCGCGCAGCTCCCGCAGCTCCGCGGCCCCGCAGCGACACCGCGCGGCCCCGGGGACAGGGGCCGCACACCCAGCCCGGGACCCCTTCCAGCCCCTGCCCTCCCGCCCCTCACACCCCTGCCGAGGTCCGCAGGGGAGCTGCCACCACCGCAAGTGTGGCATTTGCGACCGGACGCATCCCTAATAAGCGTGTTCTCGCTGGCATCGAGGGTGAGCACGAGGCAGGGATTAAGCCAGGGAAATTCCACAATTTATATTATGCAGGAAATCAGATTAGATTATCGCTGTGGATGCTACAGGGCTTAAACCTGTGAATCAGCTGGCACGTTAATAGCTTCTGTATCTCCCCTCACCTCCGTGCGTGGCCGAAAGACCTGTTTTTAAGTGCTCGCTATCTTTTATTACACAACACCCACACCCGCTGGCCACTCTGCTCGGTTCTCATCTGCCTGGCACAAACTGCAGGGCTGTGAGAGGAGTTAACAAACTCTCTGCGTGTGTGGCAGTGCTTTATCCGCCAGGTCAGCAGGCAGGAGACTCCTGCCTGTGTCCTTTCCACCCCAAAGCCACCGCATCCAGTGGCCTCGTTTGTGCTGAGCAGAGGCTGCAGCCGCCAAGGGATGGGGCCAGTGCGAGCCAATTGCCAAGCCAGCAAGCCCAAAGCACCATGAAGTAACGTTGTGCTGCTCAATCTGTGCTGCATCAGCGCACAATGGGGCTCAGAGCTGCAGGCACTGCCAAGGCAGGCTCTGACTCTACCACAGTTTCACTGGAAACAGATGAGTGAAGTATTGTCAGCTTTAGCCAGCCAGAAACCATCTCACGCACCCCAAAAAACATGTGGTAGGAGTTTTAAAAAGAACAATTTCAAGGAAAACTTTGCTTTTACCTTTTGGTGTTTTCAATCCACAGTACTCCAGGATGGAAATCATCCCCTTTTATATTTATAATCATACGGCCTCTACACATCTCACACAATGTCCCAGGTCTGGCTCTTAGGCCAGTGCTAAATATTGAGCCATATCATAAAACTGTGGGAATTGTCAGCACTGAACAGAGAGGACATTTATGGAGACAAATAACCCCGTGCAGGCAGACACAAATAACCCCCTTTCTTTGCTGGACTGCAGCCGGGTTATTGGAGAGTAGCTCTTCCAAGCTGCAGACTCAGTGTTGAGAGCCCCAACAACCATCAGCCCAAAGCAATAGTCAGAGTACAGCGCGTCAGTGCAGGCAGTACAGCTACAGCATTTGAAAGGAGATGGCACATTTACTTGGCCCTGTGAAGAGTTCAGGGTTCATCTAGTCATGTAATATAGAGCTGGTTTTTCTTTGTTTACTCTCTTCAGGATTTGTGCCTGGCTATTTCAACAGCCACTCCTGGCAGCTGGAAGGATGGAGAGTTATTATATATAGAAAACTTTAGCTAGCTAAGAGTCAGAAGAAAACCTGAGTAATGGTTCTGGATGTTCAAAACACTGTCCTTGCAGTGGAGGGCTGCATCATGTCCCCACAAAAGGAAAAAACTGACTGGTAATATAAATTCCTTGTTTGCTTTAGAAAAATAAAATCCAGGCTGGTGTAATACAAAGACTAGTTGTGAACACGTCACCTCTTTATCTGCTGCCAACTATCAGTATTTTAAATTGGCTTGAACAATCACACCTCTCATCTGTGTTTCATCTGTAGATGCACTTATCGAAGCCAGGTGAAAACACACCTTTTCAGTGCCTCCCACTGGAGGAAAAGCTCATTAGCAACACTGTGACAGCATCACTTTGCACAGACCACCTTTTCCAGGTGCAGAGGAAGGCTGTAGGAAGACTAAAGGACAAGCTACATTTTACCACCAAGCTGCAAATTGGCACAAGGAAACCCAATGTAGCCTGTCCGAGTTTGGCAGCTAAAAACTGCAAATGGACAGTTAGAAGATTCCAATATAGGTTTCCTGTGTTGCAACTACTTGCCAGAAGATCCCATTCTCCTACTGTCCACCTTCAAAGAACAGTTGGAAGGAGGCCTGACCATCTGGAGAAATTGTTCATGATGTTCTATGACATTGAAAAATAAAGCAAACAGCCTGGCAAAATATGAGCCCGCTATCATGCTAATTCCCACTTGTTTTCCCTTTTGTCTTTCGTGGAGCTGCATATGAGCCTCCAAAAACACGGGGATAAAGCTGCAAGTTTGGCTCCTCCAGACAGGCCATCCCTAGCTACAGGTGGCCAGCTGGGAATTCTCAGCCACCTGGCTTCATGGCTTGATTTGCTCTGGGGACAAACCCATCTGCTGGCCTCGGTGGCAGCCTCCCCCTGCCACGATGGCCTCGTCTCCAGCACGCAGGGAACACACACCTGGGCTGGCAGCACCTTTGTGACCCTCCAGGAGCTCCACCAAGCAACACAAAAGAGCAGACTTATACATCACAGACCTAAGTGCATTGTGGTCCAGACTGAAAGGTGTTGCTAGAAGCTTAAACAGGTTTGTTCGTAAGCAATTTAAACTCAAACATTGTGAAAAAGCAATCTACCACTTTGATGCTTTTGCAGGAGTTCCATGGAACTGTGGTATCATCTCAGGTAAGGATTTTACCACGTAGATGGCAGAATTCAAACCAGCTCATACTAAAAGAAAGCATTGTGTTCACTGAACTGTAGATTTATGTCCTTCCCTGCTCACAGGTGAGCATAAGATTACATTTCTGTTAACTGGGATGGGAACCTGTCAACACACTGGGTGCATCCATGAAATAGAATTATATCCAGAAGTTGCAGTGACCAAAGTTTTCAAGCCTCTTGTTATTTTCCTTGTTTCCTTCTTCTTTATTATCCCAGCCTCTTTCTTTGAAGTTTATGTATTCTCTATTGCTTGTGAATCTTTTGAAGGGGTCCTCCTGTTCAGCCAAAAAATTATCTTCATGCAGACCACCTTCAACAGGGAATGTACACTTACTTTCCTAAACATATCAATAGCTGTTTCACTATTTTAATACAGAGATAGACTCAAATAAAATCATTAGGTTTGGGCTTCAAATGTGCATCACTGCTTTGCTGTTTTCAAAGGCAGGCTAAATCCAGACATGGACACAAACATCCAAATAATCTTACTTTGGGGTTTGAAGTTTGCTATTTCATTTTCAGGTGTTCTTTGATTTGGAATTTTGATGTGCTACAGAATAAAACTGAACTGCTGGCTGAAAAACACCCTAAAACGAACCAGAAGACTAAACAATCCCCTAAATATGTTTAATGAGTGAATCCTAAGTGTATTTTTAGTACCCTAAGTGTTGTAGCCGTGCCCCTCAGTGTATCACAAGAAAGTATGATCACGAGAATTTCTTCCCCCAAAATATATCATAAGAATGTGCTACAAAACAGAGAAAAGATTCAGCAAGTATGACTTCAGACTGCGACCTGAGATGCAAATTTATATTTCCAAATGAGTTTCCTGCCAGGACCTACTAAATCAAAATAGACCTGAGAGAGTTGAGCCGTGGTAAACAGAAAAGACACTCAGCACTTGAATGAAAAATGCAAAAAAAGCTTCAAAAGAAAAACGAGGGAACAGTAGGGCATCAATCTCGTGCCTTTCCCCAGGGCTTCTTTGCATCTCCTGATTTTATTGACACTATCATTTCTTTCTGTATTCTTAAAGCTCAGCTGTGGTGTGGGGCAGGTTCCACAGTAATGCCAATCCAGTGAACTAAACTAAGCAGTTCTTGCAGGCTTGGCCTGGGGCCACTGATCTGAATGGGAGCTGCTGGATGCTCAGCATGGCTGACAGTTAGGCTCTTTGTGGATCAAAAATCAGAATAATTTTGTTCCATCTGGCATTTTTCGTGATCCCTGCTGTGCCCAATATTGCAGTCACAACACCTCACTTTTCAAAAATCACCACTCAGCCAAAGACATAAAATGTAACAAGCACTTGAACAGGCAAAATAGTGGCAACAACAAAATGCTTGCATATTACCATTATAGTAATGGCAGTTAGTAAGTGGATGGAAAATCCTTAAAACAACTTACTTCAACTGCTCTTTGAGATACTTCATTTCTTAACCCCTAGTTACTGGTAACTAGAAAATGTAGATGGATGTCAAGCTGACCAGATCTTCTCTAGGTCTTTTCTAGGTCTCACTGTAAAGATCCTCTGGAGGCCAAACAAATTAATTTTTGAACTGGACCTGAAGGAATTAGAAAGTAGCAGATGTAGTTAGGTGGTAAAGAACACAGCTTTTCTAATCACATTGTCTACTCCATCCATGACTTTTATACTATTCTATCTCATACCCATCCAGTTGGGTTTTTTCTAAGGTGAAAACTTCCTGTAATGCTCAACAAAACCTCATGTCATGCTCAACACAGAAGGGGGCCCAATATCTTTTACTACCCTATCTGCCTTTATCTTTTCTAACTCTACAATTTTTCTTTGCAGGCATAATCATGTCAATAACACATCAGTAAAGGAACCTCAATTTGTTTCTTCAAATTCCTTTGAATGCTTCTGAAAAGCAACTCCTTGAAACCAAATAGTAAAAGATTTAGCAAATCACTGCGCTTTTATGTTTCTAGAAGTGTTTTCAGCAGCATGATGACCTCCTCCCCATTCCATGTACAAGCTGGGAGCCTAGGATAAGCATCAGGTCCCAGAATGTATAAACAGAAGCATGGATGTCAACACAGAGATGATCTTATTGTGGGCTGCCTTACTGCATGTGAACATTGTACAGTGCAGGGAGCACTTTTTATTAGCTCTGAATTACTTGGGGCAAAAAACAAGTCCTGTCAAGGTTAGTGTGTGGCTAGAAAAAGTGCTAATTGCAGGTATTTTCAAGGAAAAACAAGAAAATTACTGAAAATTCAGAAATAGACAAAAGTGGGAATAGTCTGGAAAAAGAAAACGATCTCCAGATGGAGGACAGGGGAATGCCAAAAGTCTTGAAGACGTTTTTTTTTAATCCCAATTCCCTAAACATTGGATGTTGTTTATAACACAAAATTGCTTGTATTGTTTGTATGTTACTGCTTGATTTCTAAAGCGATGAAACAAGCTGTGGAAGCCACAGCAGGGTTTCCTTTTAAACATTAAATCAATGCACTACATCTGTTGAAATCCTGGAGAGCTCAAGGCAGCAATGCCAAATTCCAGAGTCTGTACTCAGCAGGAGCCGTGTGGTAAATGTCTGCGTTTGGGTTCAAAGTTTGGCCTAGTAGCTGTCATCCTCTGAAAACTCTTTGGAGGCTCTTCAGTCGAAGTGCTGGAACTGAGAGTTCTCCCCTCCCACCTCCACCAACTTTTCTGATGGAGCAGAGGCTGTGAAGATCCTTGAACCACACAGGGGAGGACAGAGAGGGGGACTGAACTGAGCCCCGTGGTTACTTCACAACTTGGTGAAGGCTCCGATGATGGTGTCTTAATGGGTTTCCAGAGAAAAGTTTTCCACCTTTTTCCCTGTGCTGAAAGATGGGAAGTTCTCTGAGCTGACCAAAATGTACTAACACAGCAAACTTCAAGGGAATCAAGAGGCCATGAAAAGCTCCCAACACCCACATACAGCCACACCTAATGTTCAAAAATTAAAAAAAAAAAAAAAGGAATTTACTGTACTAAACTCTCCAAATGCCTGAGGTCTGTCTGTCCTCCCACTGTTTATGCACACAGGAATCAATCAGGATGGGAACAGAAAGCCCACTAAAACACCACGGAAGGTCTGTGCAACACTGTGTGTTCAGTCCCGTGTGACTCTGAGGCTATTCCCACTGCTGCCCACTCAGACCTCTGGGCACCACCCTTCAGCCTATTCATTCCATAGGCCTGCTTAGGTGCAATTAAATCTTCAGACTGGGGCTTCTTGGTAAAATACCTTGTCCCTTCTGCAAATTGTCTAGGTGAGCACACAGAGAAGAGTTAAAAGGACATTCCTGGTTCCTAACCCTGAGATGCGGCAGGTTTTCAGTGGGCCACATCCTCTGGCGTGCTGAAGCCTGCCTATCTACCTCAGTGTCTTTGTTTCCAAAAGGGAAAGAATTCCTGCTTGTCAGTGTGGGCGTTGAAAGAATCTATAGCCAGTCATTGCTCTGTTCTGGAAATTAAGGGTAAAAACCATGTCAGGAGGAGCCCTTGCTTGATGACTGAGGTGCAGTGCTAGTTTTTCTGAGGTGGAGGTGATAGTCACGAAGCAGCGAGCGCAACGTGCACGCTCCTGCGCTCAGGGCCCTCAGTTTAAAATGACTGTATGGATTGTCAGACACCTCATATGACATTGCATTCTCCTAAAGTGAAACCCTAAATCTGACCTGAAATGTCAAACAGGACACATTCTTCTTTCTTTTCCATAGCAGTTGCCTGCTTATCTGGACACCCACGTTCCTGGCTCGCCGGGCACCTGGCAGAGTGGCCGCTGGGGATAAGGTGCACAAGCAGCCTGCTCAGGTACATCTGTCCCTCTGCTTTTGGCTCCTCTGCACAGCTCTGCACAGGGGACCTGCTCACGAGCCTTTTGCCTGCCTGGGACTGCAGAGACATCCAAAACCTTTACAGCCTGAGGTATTACAGAGAAAAAGTTGGCTCAGAATTAAATCTAACTTAATATTAGATGTTGGAACATGGTTGTACCACCCAAGAGTTTTACTGGTTGAGTCCAAGTGTTACAGACAGTAGATTCCATTCTAAGAAGCAGTGAAATTGAAAACGACTTGGGGTGTGATGGGTAATTAGTTAAATACAAGCTGCAACGTATTTCCTCCACACAAGAAGTAAGTTGCAGTTTTCTAAAGAAAGTATAAACCTTTGGAAAAGCATACCAGGATTTACGATTTTACCTCATTACAAATTTTAAACTAAAAATTGGTTGCATTTTCTAATAGTGATGCTCTAGTTCAGAAAAAAAGATATTGGGCTCTGATGATCTATTTAAATGGCAACCTGAAATCTATCACCCTACAGTCAAACTTTCACTTCACATACTGACACTGCAGGTGACAGGGGAGGTTGCATTATTTATTCCAGTCTTGATAAAAGGTTCCTGTGGCCTCACCCAGGACAGGTGACACCATAACACAGCCACCAGATCCTCACATTTTAGACTCCAAGTGCTTCCTTGTGTACAGGAAGTGTCATGCAAAAATATCACTGGGCATGAATTCAGAATTTTCCCAGAATTTTTAGGCAGATCTTGTAAAGAATGTTTTATTTTAAGGCAAGTGTTGACACTGTGAACAAAAGTTATCTCGTTTGACCTTGTGGAGAAAAAACTCTGCGGATTCTAAGAGATTCCAGTTAGGAAACATTTCCATAGAATTTTCTAACAGTGCGAGTCCCACACTCTTCCCTAACCTCCACTATCCAGGAGCACAGGAAGAGCTGCCTCACAGGCATCCCTAGCTATGAAATCCTGCTGCTGATGTCATCTGATAGAGAGAGCAGGAAACAGGAACCTCCATCTCCAGCTTTGATAAGGTACAAATGTCAGAACCAATACACAGGAAAAAATATTTTCCTTTAGGATAGTTAGGTCTTTTATGACAAAATTAACTTTTTTAAAAGAGAGATGTTATTTTTACACAAGTTTAATTTAGCAGTGCCAAATTACTACTTAAAAAACCCAACAACAAACAAAACAGAAAAGGAGATTTACATTAAGGTGCCACGATGAAATGGCATCTGCCTTAAGATACAACCTGGGCCATTCACTCACATGGGAATTGATTGCCTGCATGAAGGCAGAATTTGGTTCTCAACATTTCACTGCATTAGGGTTTTTTTAAATGTAAAATAATGCTTAATCTACTTCTACTTTCTGTAGTAGAATTCACTCAGGATGATCAAATACCTGGTGGATGACAAAAGCAGACTCACAGCCATGCCCTGTTCAGTTCTTAGCGTCCTGCTATGCTCTATGTGTGCTATTCTCACCTAGTGGGATGTCTCTATTTAATGGGAGCCTGTGATCAAACACTGCACTGAGACCAAAGATGCCCAGCAGGTACCTGGAGGCCACACCCTCAGTCCTCCTCCTCCTTTTGCTGCTCATAATGCCACTCACTGTTATCTGAACTGAAACCAAAGATGTGGCTGCTCCCAAAGGGAAGCTCTGTCTCTGTACTCCTAACACGGGGAACTGAAGAGCTGGTTCACCTGTGTGTTTCACACAGCTGTGTTTGATAAGGGGATGGAATAAATTCAAAGTAACAAAGTCTTCCCAAAACAAACACCCTCGGTTCATATATTTCTCTGCATTTTGACAGGCCAAGAGATTTGAGGCTGTTCAGAAGACAAGGTTGTGTGGAGACCTCTTACCAACCTTCCAGTGTCTGAAGGGGGTCTACAAAAAAGCCGGAGAACACTTCTTCAGGAACTGGAGTGATAGGACAAGCAGTAATGGTTTCATACTGAAACAGGGTAAATTTAAACTAGATATGCAGAAGAAATTCCTTTCTGTGAGGGTGGTGAGGCACTGGAACAGGTTGCCCGGAGAAGTTGTGGATGATCCATCCCTGGAAGTGTTCAAGACCAGGTCGGATGGGGAATGGAGCAGCCTGGTCTAGTGGAAGGCGTGCCTGCCCATGGCAGCAGGGTTGGAACCAGATGATCTTTAAGTTCCCTTCCAACTCAAACCATTCTATGATTTAATGATCTTAAAATACGTACATTCTTAATTGAAGATATAACTTCCAAAACTCATGCTGAAATCTCTTGCTTCTTTGTCATGAAAGAGAGAGAACCAGCCCTCGAGGACTGTGCTTATTCTGATGACACCAAACCCATGCAACTTATACTCAGTTTTGTAACCTTTGTGCCTTGAATACCAAGAAAAATGTGGGTGGTTTTTTTTTTGGCAGAGCAGACTGGTAAACCTGTCATGCAAATATTTTGACTGCTTAGTCACTGCAGCTCCTATTCTAGTGAAATGTTTAGAAAATGATCCCCATGTCTTGGTGGGTGGAGAGAAGAAAGGGTTGGAAACAGAAAAAGATTAGATTTCTTACCAGTAATAGGAATTAATTAATGTTTATAAAGTGCTTTGAGATGAAAAGCAGTACCTGAGCCTAAATACTATTAAATAATAGAAGTTCTCCAAGTGGGGAGATGATGGAATTTTCGTTGTCTGTGTGTCTGACTATCAAGCTTGTTTTGCTTGTGTCTGATCATTTGTGAGATAGTAAGGAAAACCACCCAACAGAGCAACCAACAAAACCAGTGAATAAGAACAGTTGACAAGGCTGTAGGCACAAGCGTGGGAGTTCTACCTCATGTACAAAGCTGTTTCAGGTCAAACATACTGTAGAATACACAGGAAATAAACACTCATGCACTAGGGGATTCGATTCTGACCTCACATTAATGTCCGTTCCTTAAAACTCCACCAGCCTTGCAGCACATCACCGTAAATCTCATTGGAATCTCACTAAAGGAATTCCCCTCACTGCGGTATGTGTCACAGAGGAAAAAAGCAAGGAGAGCACCAGCAGCCCCCCAATTGCTTCAGACACCTGTAAAACACCACCAATACCTAGAGACAAAATTTACCAGTGCTCTAGCAGAGACTGCTTTGAGCAGTAAACAGTGTGCACTTGTGAAGAAATATTGTTGCACAAACTTCAGTTCTACCGGACTGCAAAACTCGTGGGTGCACAGAATACAACAGGCTTTTGCTCTGGGGATTTTATGAAGGCATTTACTGCAGCAGTCCCTGCTGAACTCAGCTCAAACTGCCTCAGACTTAACGAGCCAGAGGATGGAAAATTGGCAGAAGCTCTATAAACAAAGGATAATGATCAGCAGTGACGTGTTAGAGGAGGTGAGAGTCTAACGCAGCACAGCAGGGACTGCTAGCGCCTGTCTCATTTAGAAAATCTAAATAAATTTCATAGAAGTACAAAGCAGGAAAAGGGCCAGTTCGAGGAAGGGGCATTCCCTGGCTGTGTGGAGTACTACATCTAAATAGTTACCACAAAATTTGCTCAGTTTTCTGTGTTTCTCCACAACATACGGAACATGAGAGTTAAATTTTATGTGACAGCGAGTCCGCCGTCAAGTGCTATGTACTGCCACACAATTAGATGGATTTGGAGGTAGATGAAAGCCTGTGTGCCTGAAGGAAATAATCTACACCACTGAGAATGAATGTGAGAGAAAAATTCCAGTATTTGGGAGAGGTACCAGAGTGTAAGTCTTTAATTGCAGACAGAAAGTCACTTGATACATCTTTGCAGATATTAATACCAGTCATTTTCTGAGTCAAGACCCTAAGTAGGGTTACTTAGAATGCTGTGTTTGATATGAAGGAGGAGTAAGAAATGGTAGTGAACCCCACCTGCTCTGTAAGAAAATAAACATTTTTGTAATGCTTCTCATTAAACACTTCCAAGAAGCATCCTATCATCACTTTGCTATACCCAGCTTTTACACAGAGCTACTGCATGAGGGAAAAATCTTAAAAATTCTTTTTAATCTTATTATGTAGGACTCTCTAGGGATACAGAACTTGGAGTTACATAAAAATTATTGCCCCTATGCTAGAGGTCAGAGTAACTAAGAAGTATGAGTAACAGATCTGATCAAGAGAATAAAATCACTTTAACCATCATGATCCCTAAGAAGTAGAGTTCACTTTCAACACAGAGAAAACACCTGAATAAAAAACCAAAAACATTGTCTTCCTGTCAAAATATTTGACCAAATCTTTAATTTTAAATATGTAATTCCCTGATTTCAAGAGCATACTTTGATTTACAGGTGACACATTCCTGAGAATCAACTTACTGTCAAAGCCATCTGCAACTGAACCAACCATCCTCATAACGAAACACAGGGAAAACTAAACAAGAAATGGATTTGCCTCACTTGTCTACTTTCATGAATAAATTCTCTCTTGCAATCATATTTACCACACTTAATTACTTTTTCTATTTATATATTCTATTTCATTTCATTTCATTTCATTACCCATAAAATTCATGCAAATCTCTCTGCTGCCAGTGTGTGTGTGTGTGTGATGGAGCTGTGGGAACTGCAGCTGATTTGCTGGGTGTGGGTGGACCCTGGTTCTGGGATCTGGCAGAGCTGGGCTCCCGTGCTGTCATGACTCTCTTGCCCTTTCCTTGTCACCTGTAGCCAAGTCACCCATTTTTACAAGGTCTCAAAATAGACTTCTTTGGTGAAGAGGTGAGAGTTTAGATCAAAACATGCAGATTATGCTCTTTTAGTCAACTCCTGTGGTAGCTTACATATGTTATCTTATGCCAGATGATGTGGATCGTGCTAAACGTTTGTTTTCAGAGCTTTCAACTACCATAACCTTCTCCAGACCAGGTTACGGAGGAAAATTCTACCTTTTCAGAGAGCCTCCCAAGCCAACACGAACCCTGTTGGGGTCCTGTGATGAGACTGACCCCGGAACTCTCCCAGCATAAGCAGGGGTTGTTCTTGTCAGGTCACCTCTTCCCTTGGCTGTTGGCTTATTCTCTGCCTTTCTCAGCCTTGAAAATGAAATCAAGAACCCAGCAGTCTGAGAAGATTTGGGGAATCTGTTAGAAAAAACTGTTCTGGGAGGAAAACGCCACATCCGGAAACTATTTTTCCTGTAGTTTCTCACCAAGCTGTTAACTGCTGTAAAGGCTCAGACTGATACAGACCGACACCTGCGCTGGCCAGGCAGAGCAGGCAAAAAGCACACCCAGCTCCACCGCAGCCCGGACAGGGTACGGACCTGCAGGAGGATGTTCCTGCCGGGCTCTCGCAAACGGAGCGCCCCGATTTTAGGGGCACTGAGCGGTTTTTCACCCCCGGAGCGGCAGCCGCGGCCGCTCCCGTGCAGCGGCGCCCGCGGTGGCCGGCAGGGGGCGGCAGAGACCGCGCGGG